>JAOTRJ010000038.1:28142923-28156248 GCA_028564905.1 Leptodoras praelongus | reverse complement strand
CTGGTCCAATTTAGCCATGAAACCTCCCACACTAAAATGACAGGTGTTTCAGTTTCATTGTCTAACCCCTGTATTTAATGCATCTAACACATATGTTCAACATTTAGAAATACAACAACAGTGCTTACCATAATGCATGTAGCAATTGCCTTTAGTGGGATCGAGTTGAACGGCCTTCAAAAAGTACTTCTCTGCTTCGGCTTTCTGACCCTAAACCAAATAAATGCATTTTCAAGGAAAACGTTTTGCAGGTAAATACAAAAAAAAATGCAATTTCAAATATAAACACTGAATTGTAGTTCAGTTCGGTTCACTAGTTCATACTGCATGCTGATTTGAACCGGGAGATCGGAGGGTGTGTTATGAACAGAAGTGTGAACGTGATGGAATATTTGATTTGAAATGAGTCAACACTTAAAACCCCTTTATGTGTGAGAGACATACTGGTTCTGGTATCAGGAGAACAATGTGATTTCACACTTTGGTTGATAAACAGAAGAAAGGTTCAGCTGCAGAGCAGAGTAGAAGTGTAAAAGTGTCGTATTCATATTTATGTTACATATATACAGACAAAAGAAACCCTATAGCCAGCTGTGTATAGCACTAAATCAGTTTAATACACTTCCCTTATCACTAAAAGGTACTGTTTATTGTTAGACATGGACGATTGTCTCCACACCAGATGATTATTGCGTTATAGGATCATACATTGATGCACCTGATATATATGATATATAATGATCAGCCAGGTCTCATGTTACTAATTTCAATTCTTTTTTCCACCATGTGGCCATATTCAAGTGATCACTCTGAAGCAACATCCTTCCCACACCACCTCCTCACACATGCTTCCCTCTTCACACACTCCCACCCTGTTTCCGCTGACCCCATAATCTGAGCGTGACATCAGACAGACAACAGACAGGCCGCTGTTCTGGCCTCGCCGAGGTGTTTATGAAAAGAGTCTGAATGTGATTAGCTGCGGAAATGACAGAATTCGATAACACGGTTGATGAGCCCTCTGACACCCCTGGGCTTTGGGTCCATGACCGTACGGGGTCAGTGCAGAGGGGGTCATGCGGGTCAGCTCAGCAGGGAAAAGCATTGATTTTCATCACATCACCTTTCGTCTCCCCTCGGCCGACTGCCTGTATCCCATCACCCCCTGCCTGCAGATGAACCCTAGACATGACACACTGACAGGACAAACACTGTGTATGTGAGTGTATGTAAACATGAAAGGTTAAGGGAAGCTTTTGGAGGGTTTATTTCAAATAATGGATAATGTGTGACTGCTAATGTCAGTTGCACACAGCTGACCCAATTTCTTGTTTTATATATATATATATATATATAATAAAGAAAGAAAACCGGAAATCCAAAGGTCAGTGACACATCTGACTTTGTTTTTTTTTTTCAGTAATGAAAAATCCACTGTGTATCACATCATTCATTTTAGCCATTATATTCAAATCAGCCTATATTTTACAATAAGAGTGTTTCCAATTTGACATGTGACTCGTGATTTAAAAGACATCTGTTTTTGTTATGGAAAGCGAAGCAAAAATAAAAGTGGACTACTTTTAATTTTCCACTCAAACAAAAATGTCATGCAAAGAAACCACAGTGCAGAAGCCTGACTACTACACGCTTGAGCTGAGGCTTCAAACACATTTTCAAGTTTCTCAGTTTCTTCTTGAGTCCTTTTCAAGGTTACTAAACAGTATCAGGTCGTTTGAGGACTGCACGGCTCCCTCATCGCTCACTTTCTCCATATCCAGCTATCACCAAATAAATGAGGCTGCAAGGTTCAAGCTACATGCCTGCTTCAAAATCAATAGCTTGCTCTGAAGCTAAGACAAGTTTCCTCACTCCACTGGGTTCAAACTCAGACTGGTGCAGGAAGTGCTCTCTAATAGACTGAGCTTGTTTCGTTTTTGCCCATAGAGCATCATTCAGAAAGTTTGTTGACTGCTTCCTATTTGCCATGATACACTGGAGGCACTGGCGGTCGAAAAATTGTCAAGGGGACTGGGGATTTCGGAACATTGAGGCTCTTCTCCTCTTCTAACCTTATATAGAGTTAAAACCAATGTTTGTCTTAAAGAAAGGAATAAATCTGGGCTTCTATAAATGAGCAGTGTTGTTTGCTCACATTTCTTGAATTTTAAGGTACATCCTTTCAATTTTAACCAAACCTGACAAGTTGATGATTATTTATGATAATGATTTCTGAAATCTGATGGACTCGTATTACACATTGGCCCAGTTCAGAACAAATACCCATTCAACAAGCTGACTATACTTGTGCTGAGCTGTGGAAGATGGTAACTGAAAAAGACAACAATTTTCTTTCTTTATGGTAGGGTCACCAGGTTAAAGCATGAGACGTTTGCTTCTGTACTGTTAGGCTGGAAATGAGAAGGGACAGGGGCAGGAAAGAACCTCACAAAGAAAGACACAGAGCCTTCCACTGGAAGTTTTTTTTAAAGACTTTTTCATTGGTCTGAAGTCTTTCATAGAAATGATATTCCAAATGAACTTTCAATGCTGCATGTTTAGAAATTTAGAAAAAAAAAAAAAATCTTGATTGCACATACCGTCATGGCCAGAAGCTTGCCATAGGTGAGGTGTGCTGGGATATGGTCTGGTTTGGCCCGGAGAGACTCCCTGTACCAGTACTCAGCGTCAGCTAACTTGTTCATCCTCATGTAGGCCTCGCCTGTAATGGGTGGAGACAGGGGGCAGGTTGAGAGGTCAGAGGTTATGGAAGCACACATCCCCCTTCCCTTTGTTTTAGTACCAGATCCTATAACTGGCAGACACTGGAAAGTGACCCAAGACAAATCAGGCAGGCTGTGAAACTTGATCTGGCACCTTTATGGCCAAGTGAATAATAAAAGCTGAACCCGGTCTAGCTGCCGCATATTTTAACGGAAGTATATGGAAATTTGAAAGCTATAAACATAATGTTGGTCTTGCTCATGCACTTGACTTATGAAAAAATATGAATCTTGTTTCAATTTCAAACAACAACTCCTATCACACCACCACAAATAATCCAGTAAAACAAATTAAAGGGAGAAATAAAGAAGACAGGAGTTACACTAATGGCTGATTTCCTGTATGGCTGACATCAATGTAATGCTCTGAAACAGAGGCAGGACCGGCTCGCTGTTAAGCTTGCTCTTAGAAAGCCAGGCTTAAAGGCTTTTCTCTGCGATTCAAGCTAGACACACACAACCTGATCTCTCAGACATCATCTGACACTAGGTTTAAAGCAGCCCAGCACCTGTAATAATACCCCCCCCCCATACTGTGTGGATTATTCCAGGGACCTCGATAGTTTCAGGCAATGTTTTTAATATAATTATCATTAAATCGATAGGGTGACTAAGACATGACTAAGATCAAGTTCATATCCTGGATTACAAAACCAAACCACACCCATGTCCTATATTTTGTAGACATTACTGCACATGTAATTCAAGCGGTACGTTCAGGTTAAAATAACTCCGCCATTATAGCGAAGATAAGCAAGTGGAGATTCTGAGGATAGCTGCAACGATGAGGCTTAAACCCTCTTAAACACGCCATAATCACGGTCATTTGTGATGCAGTATATAGTGGTGAAAGAATGCAACTACATCAGTTCCACATACAGTCCCATTATCAGATAATCCCTAAAGCAAACCTAATGTTACTTAATGCTCTCTCATTTATTATGTTACAAAATGTTTATTTTAGTCATACATTGGGAACCGGCACTGCGCACGACTGTATTCGGTTAATCCCAGGAACAAACCCCAGGATACAAACTTGATATCCTATTGAACGCTGGAAATGGAGTTTTTATCCAATCTAAGTAATATTTAGTTGCTATATTCAGACTTTCAAGACTCGGCGGTTAAGGGTTTAAGTGGTTGCAGTGCCCCATGTGTTGGGGCTAAAACTGGAGTTCTGGCTCAGTTATATGGCACTAGAGTTATACTGAGATTCAGTTGAAACTGAAACAAATTCTGTCAAGCTGAAAGACACATGGCTGTGTGGCACAAGCTGAAACGCAAACTCCAAAGCTATTTATTTAAATTTAAGACCACGCAATAATAGAGTGAGTTATACCAAAGATATTTTCCTGGCATACCAATATTTTCAAGTATAAATAACTTCCTCACATGCAAAAGGTGTCTAAATATGACTACAATGTGTATGGTGTAAGAGCTGCTGCTGTAATCATGAACACTGTCCTGCCCTTACATCAGACAGTAGAATCACAGGCACTCACCCATCATGTTGTAGAGGCTCTGAGGAGCAAACTGCTTGGGCATTTTCTGGATTGCTTCTTTATACACAGACAGGGCTTCCTGTAACACGAAAGAAAAATATTCCCATCAACACAACAAGGAAAAATCCCAGTGTCTCTGACTGGCATAATGCTATAGAGCATGATGTTCGCTCTAATCCTTGGTAATTAGCCTGATGCTAGCAAAGTACACAACAGCTAGCCCTATTTTAGCTAATTAGCTCTATGTCAGCTAGTGCTCAATTTTATTTTATCTTATTATATAATAATAATTAGCCGAACACGAGTCAGCTTAGTTATTGAACAAGGCTAATGTTTTAATCACATACCCATTAGCATAACATTAGCTATAGCTTCTTAGTGAACTTGACTGATGTCTAATTACATAATAATCTAAAGCTAGCAACTTTAATTAGCTTGTTAGTGGAAACAGCTAATATTTTTATTACATAATAGGTGGACTAATGCTGACTAGCTTAGAGTAATATTCTAATTACACAGGAGTTAGCGGACTGTTTACAAGCTTCATAGTAAACCTGGCTAGAACTAGGCTGAAGTTCATTGCACTAATAAATCCAAGCATTAGCTAGCTCGTTCGTGAACTGGACTAGCTACTAAATTCAGGCAGCAACTGCAAAACAGGTAACATTACCTGGTTTAAAACAGCAAAATACTTGCCCTGCAACATCATCGCAGTGCTCTGCTTACGTAGCTGTGTAGCTTAAGCTTTTTAATAATTCAGGGTATATTCCCACACCAATAATTGATCTGTATTGATAGACTATTACAGGAGTGATGTGATTACTGCACACCTTTAAGTCACAGGGCTTATTAATGCATATAATATCACTCGAGGCCACAACTCACCTCCTGGTGGCCTTGTTCATGTAACAGCTTGCCGAGGTTATACAGGCAGCTGGTGACGGAGCTCTTGTGTGCATGAGGATCCTTCAGGTTTTCATCAGGGATGTCCGCACAGGTGAGGAAGGTTCGCTTGGCCTCGTCGAAGCGGCCCTGGTTCATCAGAATGATACCCTTGTTCAAGTAGGCAGCTGAGACAAAGACAGAGACAGAGACAGAGAGAGAGAGACAGAGAGAGAGACAGAGAGAGAGAGAGAGAGAGAGAGAGAGAGAGAGAGAGAGAGAGGGAGAGGGAGAGGGAGAGAGACAGAGATACAGAGAGAGACAGAGAGAGAGACAGAGAGAGACAGAGAGAGAGAGAAAGTCCATTACCACACAGGGCTTTGGGTAATTAGGTTCTTTGGGACACAGGGAAGGTCCCCCACTGATTGTGGCAGATGAATTGGCAGGCTGGGCTGCGGGGTGCCAATACATATTCAACACTCAGGGGGAGGCAGTCTAAAGCAAGGATGTGAGGAAATATCGATTTCTTTGGCAGGCTTAGATCCGAGGACCATGATGGACTACTTCTGATTTAGCGTATTTTTATTTGCTGTGCTAAACAGCCATTTTCAGCAGCGGGTCAGATAAATTAGTCATTGTCTACATGCCTCCAGGGTGCCGATCAATCCTGATCTTTCTTACCCCCTCCCAGCCTCCCACACAATGAATAGAAATGAGACTGCGGACCAGGCATGCCTTTCTTCATAAGCCATTACATATGATGCCTTTCATGTTTAAAATGGATAACAGCATATTCCCAATTGTCTGCTGTGGTGCAAAATAATATGAAACAATGCCGTGGCAGCGGGGGAGGAAGGGCGGTGGGGGTGGTCAAGCGTCAGCTGTGGGCGGAGTGAAGGCGGGTCGAACCAACAGATGATTCTCACCTGTGTTTGATTATCAACTTAACTTGCGTGTATCTCTTTGGTGTTTTCAGCTTGGACGGTAACCAAAGAGACTGAGAGAATGACGTCGTTGCTGTCGAGCTCTCGACAACACACATGCTCGCGCTTGGACGGTGAACTTGTTTTGTGAAATTGAACTGTAAACTTGAACGAGATGAAGCTACCAGGTCAGGTTTTGTTGTGCTGGTTTGAAGATTTGGTCTGAAAAGCGCAGCAGCAAATAAACACGAGCTTGAAGCTGGGTAACGTTCCACATACCTCCCTCCCAAGTCTTCCTCTGTTCTCTCACTACTCACTATTGTAAGTGTAGCATAAAGAAAAGTCCACTGTGAAACATGGAATATGCATATATTGATGTTTTTGTGATGTGTTTAATGTTCTTTGGTGCTAATTTGTTGGTTGGTGCTGTGTTTTTATTACTGGGAGTGAGTGGTGGAGTGCCGTGCTGACAGCACTGGGGAAATTGTTAGCACAATCTCTAATTAAAAATTCAACCTTACTCTCAAACATACAGTACTGAAAAGTCTTTTGGTTTTGATGGGGTTTTTTTTGTGTTCTTCATTATTGAGTCAGTACAAAAAAAAAACACCATGAAGGCTGCTGGGTTTTTGCAAGTAAAAAAAAAAAAAGAAGTAAGTGTGTCAGTCAAAGTCTCCAGAAGAGCTGTGGCAGATTCTCCAAGACACTGGAAAACCTAAACGCTAATTCCCTTTAGTTTATTACTGTTTACTGCGCTTTATAGTGTTTTCTTTTATGCAGAAATATCTTCATTATTTTTCGAAGACTTCAGCATCGTACTGTACAGTAACCAGCTGGTGAGTTTTACTGAGCGTCTTGGAGAATCTGCCACAGCTCTTCTGGAGACTTTAACTGCCATACTTACTTCCTTTTTTGCAGCAAAACCTAGCAGCCTTTGTTTTTTTAATTATATTTTTTTTGTTATATTTTTTGTGTAAATATTTTTTTTGTTGAAAATACCATATAGCGTTTGGAAATCTTTTTGACAAAAAAAAAAAAAAAAAAAAATCAATAACAAAAGGGTGCCTAAGACTTTTGCACAGTACTGTAGGTATAAAGTCAGATTTTGCTCTTATATATAAATAAATAAAACAGCACAATCTTCTTTTATGACTAAGCAACATTCAATGCCATATTAGTGAGAAATCCATTACTGAAATAGTAGAGAAAACAAATGTTGGAGACTTGGCTCGGGGGCGGTTTATGAGATGACATCATCGGCAGTATTACCATGAAAGGCGAAGCTTTGGAACGTGATCTGTTTGAGTGTAAAAGCATTAAAGTACTGCTGCATCACTCTCTTTAAGTGAAGATGAAGCGAGGACTAATTCCTGCTAGTGCCACTATCAGCAGCTAGTCCAACAACATTGTAGGGAACATAGGGAACCATTAACCTTTAACCAAAAAGTCAACTCAGAATTTGTACTCATAAAATAAACATTCTGCATAATTCGCATAACTCACACACTGACTATATAGTCATTCTGGTGGATTTTTCCTCTAAAGTAAACATATAGAGAGATTCTTGTCATCTGCACCAGTGTAATAATCCTTTCCTCTCAGGATACAAGAGTTTCAGAATCCTAGACATAGCAAGGACAAGTTTGCTTGCTATTTACTTTGGATTTAATGAAATGTTGACACTGTGGGATTTCAGGTATCAAGAAACCTAGGAAGTCATTTATTCAATAAAGATTGAGTAATAAAAGAGCAAACCACACACGCATGCACATGCAGGGCTAAATTCGCAATAAGTTGCCTTGGCACAGTCACGACTGCAGGAGTTGGAAATTGTCAATAAAATGAAAGCGCTCTTACAAGCGAGGGTTGGCCTGCTCCCGATGGCCAGCTTGTAGTAGTGAAGAGCCTCTGAGAACTTGTTGTTCTCCTGTAGCAGCAGACCCCTGAGAGGAAAACAGTGGTACTCATTAAGTTGTCAGCATTCACATGCATTACAGCTTGCTTACTGACCTGAAAAGGAGACACTCACAAGTGCAGCAAGCCTGGATTTGCTGGTACAGTGCCAGGGCACACTTGGCACAACATTAATTAGGATATTAATAGGCTATTAACAAGCAGACACTATTGGAGTGAAAACAGTTTGGTGTTTGCACCTAATTTTGTCCTTCATCAATTTAGCAAAGCCTGGAGTCAGCAATCTGGGAGCAAACCTGCCTACTGTCTTTCCCAACATAATAATGAGCAGAATGTTAGCCACAGGTTAGCTAAACTTGCCTCATCATTAGCCAGTAGCCTACACAACATACTAATTAGCATTAGCTATTTTGTTATTCAACCTGGGATAATGTTCTAACTTCACAAAAACTAGCCCAGTGTTAGCTAATGTAATAGTGCTTGATTTTAATTTCATTATATAATAATAATTATCCAAACATGAGTTGTTAGTGAACAAGGCTAATGTTTTAAGGACAGAATCGTTAGCATATTATTAGCTAGCTTCTTAGTGAACCTGGCTAATGTTTTAATGACCTAATAATCTAATGTTAGCTGGTTTGATAGCACTTGATCTTAATTTCATTACATAAAAATCAGTCAAATATTTGCTGGCTTGTTAATGAAACTTGCTAATGTTTTTATGACACAATAGTTACACTGATGTTAACTAGCTTGCTAGTGAACTAAGCTAATGCTTTAATTATACAGGTGTTAGCCTACTGTTTAAACCTGAGTGGAACTTGGCAGAATTGCATTATACTAATAAAACAAACATTAGCTAGCTTGTTAGTGAACTTGACTAGTACCTAAATTCAGACATCTCCTGCTGAGGTAACGGTAGTTAAGCAAAACACTTGCTTGGCAGCATTAGCACAGTGCTCTACTTCGATTGCTGGCTAGCTTAGGCTTTTTAATAATTCAGTGTATATTCCCAAAGCAATAATCAATCTGTACTAGATGTTGTTAGACCATTGGGAAAAATAGCGTCTCAACTACTTTATCATTATTTTGTGTGCTACAGGAGCTTAAGTACAGTGTGTTATGAATTGCAGGTATAAATACACTGACTCCTGGGGTTCACAAAAAAGCTGCAGTCTCCCTGCAGAGGACAGAGAGATGATTAATGATAGCGCAGTTGGATTTTGTTTTGAGGCATCCAAGGTGTTTGGCTCGGCTGGCGCAAGTGAAAGAATGAGCGCTCACTCACAGGTTGTACAGCATGTCAGCCATGTTCCTCCGGTAGTACAGAGAGTTTCTATAGGCTTGCTCAGCCTCTGCCATCTTCCCCTGGTTCTTCAAGACATTTCCCAGGTTTCCCCAAGCTACAAAGGAAAGATGCAATACAGTGTTGGAGATTTTATTTTTTAAAATATAAATACATTTCAAAAGAAACATACTATAGGCTAGACATGAATACAGTCAGCCCAGCACAGGCCTGTCAGAGATCTTTGTATTTTTTTTATATAGGAAAAATCAAATCTAAATGACATTTGTTTATATTAATCACAGTGAACATCAGTTTGCAATTGATCAAGAAAATCACATGGATTAATAATGCAGGGTTACTTTCACTGTAATTATTGTATTTACGTTTGAGGAAATCAGGAACCTGACTTGCAGTAGTAGTTTGAATATTACCACTTCCTGAACAGTATCCTTACAGAACACCATGGATAGGTGGATAGCATACAAAAAAGCAAAGAGATATTTAACTGACCTTTAGCAGGGTTCACAGTTATCCCTGACTTGTATAACATCTCCTCATTATGCCAGTCCTGGTTCCTCAGAAATGTCTTAACTCCAAACAGCAGCACCAGAGAAGCACTGCAGACAATCACCAGAGTCCTGGACGAGTTTGTCCTTAGTCTGATCCAGAGTGCCCTCATCCCCACAGCCACCAGCAGACAAAAGCCCATGCTGGGGATATAGAGGACCCGCTCTGCCACCACAAAACCCACATAGAAGAAGAGGTTGGTGGCAGGGAGGAAAGGAATGGCCAAGAGCCCTAATGAAAATACCACTACATTCTCAGTGGTGGGCAAAGAAGTCCTAGACACATAGTGCTTTTTTGTTCCGTTGGCCCCGTTTGTCTGAACAGTGTCCGTGTCTGGAATGGAGTGTTCATAGTCAGAATGATAACTGTGTCCATTTGTGCTGGACTTTCCGTTAGCTACATGCGCCTTCCCATTTGTCTCCTTCTCCTTGAATGTTCGAGTATACAGGCCAAACCAAGCCAGCGCCAGCAGTGTGATGTAAAATACAATGCTATGAAGGTTTCTCCAATCGCTGATGCTCCTCAGTAGAGGTAGCGCGTCCATGGACCAATCAAAACTCAACCTGTCTGGGCAAAGGAGAAGCCACACATTCATGGCAGGCAGGTAGAAGAAGGTGAGTGTCCTGGTCAAAAGACATGAGCAGTCTGCTGCAGGGTTGTCAGAGTTGGAGAAGTTCGGAGGTTTGTTGCCCATCCAGTAGATGCGGAACCCCAGCAGGAAGATCCCCCAGGAGCCCAGCAGCAACACACTCAGTAGGGGGCGCATGTTCTTCTTCTAAAGCACAGAGAAAACAGATATGAAAATCACAAGTTCTACCACAAATATTTAGAAATATTTAGAGCAATGGAGCCAAAGTAGTTTTATGGTTGATTTGGGAATTTGATACCAGAGCTTAAATCTTTTCCAGATCCTGTCTTTAACCTGACAACTGCTGTAGCTCATGAGTGCAATTGCAACACAAATAGCTTTCATGCTCATTTTCTTCAACCATGAGGCATATGTTATGTGTGATATCACCATGACATCATTCAGCATTATAAAAAGAAGAAACAGTCCATTTTATTTCTGAGCAAATTGAAAGGATATGTAATCAGTGCTACCAATTTAATACTCTTGGCCGATTACAGAGACCCATGTCTTTTCCCATCTGCTTTATTGGGGCTGAAATAGTAAAATAATACATGTGGACGGCTGGTACATAATTTATGTCACGATACCTATCCCTCATGCAACAGTGCCAATATTAGACACGGTCTTCCTGACAATATGGAAATAATTATGATATATTTGTAGAGCGTTTGATCATTATACATTATGAGGAAAAAGGGGCCACACTGCTGATCAGCTGGCCTCAGTGTTACTAATGGAGACCTGCATTCAAGTGATTTTATAACTTCCGGCTCAGACTTTTGCAATACCCTGAGCAAATGAGTGCTAACTGGACTAACTCTCCACATATCACCTACAAATACAGTTAATGTTCTATATATGATCCAAGTTTAGTTACCCCAACTTTTCTGGAAATGGGATTCGTAGATGAATGAGCTATGTGCTGCCTAGTATCATGTTCAGTGATACTAACTGGCAAGGCTAAAAAGATCTAGTTAATCTCATGTAATAAAATATGGTTATTACTAGTAAGATAGTAAAATGCTCTAAAAACAGACTAAGGGAAAAGATGTAGGTGGAATCACAAGGTGACGGTATGTTGTGCTTGCACAAGAGTTACACAATAGCTTTCATCTTGGCATGCTAATTAATATGGCTAGTGGAGATGTGGCTTGTGCATAGTACTCACTATAGTTACAGCATAAAGGTGCATCATACCATCGTGAAGCATATTGCATTGAAATGTTTGAACTTGCAGAAGTCGGTAGGAAGTAGGCTTTATTTTTCTTTTCTGCTTTGTACCTTCCTGTCCACCGAGCAACTCCTAATTAACAAATGTAAATGAAAATGGAAATGGAAATGAATTTGTAAATGAAGGAGTGCATGGGTGGGTGAGTGAGTGGGTGGGAGGGTGAATGAGTGAGTGGGTGGGAGATTACGTGAGTGGGTGGGAGGGTGACTGAGTGAGTGTGTCGGAGAGTAAGTGAGTGAGTGAGTGTGTAAGTGAGTGAGAGAGTGGGTGGGAGGGTGAGTGAGTGGGTGAGTGAGAAAGTGAGTAAGAGTGGGCGAGTGAGTGGGTGGGTGAGAGGGTGGGACGGTGAATGAGTGAGTGAATGAGTGGGTGAGTAAGTGAGTGGGCAAGTGAGTGAGTGAGAGAGTGGGAGAGTGAGTGAGTGAGTGGGCGAGTGAGTGAGTGAGTCAGTGAGTGGGTGGGTGAGTGAGTGAGTGGGTGAGTGAGAAAGTGAGTAAGAGTGGGCGAGTGAGTGGGTGGGTGAGTGAGTGGGACGGTGAATGAGTGAGTGAATGAGTGGGTGAGTAAGTGAGTGGGCGATTGAGTGGGTGGGTGAGTTAGTGGGAGAGTGAGTGAGTGAGTGAGTGAGTGGGCGAGTGAGTGGGCGAGTGAGTGGGTGGGTGGGTGAGTGAGTGGGAGAGTGAGTGAGTGAGTGATTTGTATACCCTGTCTTGTGAATTACAACCATTTATCCAGCTTCCTCATTTATTACTACTGCGTTTTGTAAACTCGTATCATAGACAACTTTGGAGAGAATCATGACAGCGCAAGACAAAGTATTTTCCTGTGTTCTTCCCCGCTGCAGTGTGCCGCAGTATTGGTTTCCTCTGTGCTTCTGTCATCTTTGTTTTCATCCAGTGTGGACAGAAAAGCCGCCTCAGGGGGAATCTCTTAAAGAGGTCCATTTCTCCTCTAATCTTTCTAATCTTATTATCTAGCCTAGCACTTAGGTAGTGAACATCCCCCTTATGGCAGAACCTCTGCTGAACTCTGATGCGTATGTGACTTTACATAACAGATGTTCCAGTAAAACGAGAAGCATATACTACTATTATTTCACCAGTTTTTTTTAAATCCATAAAGAGGGTTCCATATGCATCAGGAATATCGATTTGTCAATAATAAAAGTGCAGGTCAGTATAAAAACAAGCTGCCTGAGTGTGCCGCTGATGGTGTGCGTTATAATAATGATATGTCCACAAAATAAGTGGTATACATCAGCTCTGAGTGACAGAACTCATTAGAGCAAGAAATGCTAGGGAGATTGATCTGGTTTTAATATCTCAGCCAGCGTTCAGGTGAAGCATGCAAGCCCCTGAGGACAAAATACACACTGAAGAGAAGAGGATGTAAAAGGCTCATCCCAGCGGCGTATTTAAGCACCAGGCTACAGAGGCCAAGCTGAACAAGCCAACTAAAGAGAAATGCAGATTCTCTCGCCCTCTCTCACTCTGTCTCTGTGTGTGTGTATGTATGTATGTATGTATGTATGTACAGTACAGGCCAAAAGTTTGGACACACCTTCTCATTCAATGCGTTTTCTTTATTTTCATGACTATTTACAT
>JAOTRJ010000038.1:28132672-28142823 GCA_028564905.1 Leptodoras praelongus | reverse complement strand
GGCTGGGCACCGGCTCCCCCGTGACCCCGTAACTGGGAATAAGCGGTACAGAAAATGACTGACTGACTGACTGACAATGAGTAACACACTACTGAGCCAAGATTACACAAACACAGACATATCCAGGGAGATCAAACTGCATTGGTCAAAGGAAATTGGTCAAAATTGGTAAAAATTTGCATTACCAAGAGGTTTTCAGCCCCAAAATAAGTCATATAGTCCTTTTTTTGACTAATAGGCTTACATGTGTAGAAACTCATTTTAAATGTGTATACATTTGTCTGACAGAAACCGAAACTGTAACTGAATCACAAAACAACATTTACACATTGCTGTACCAAGTTAAGCAAGCTTGAAAGCGGTATTTTAGATATAAACATTTCATTTTTTATTTTTTTGAAAACCTAAAGTTTGCCCTTTTATCTTTTACTGATACTAACAGTGCATTCCATTTGACCCAGAATGTCGGAATGGCTTGTCGGAATGTCGGAAAGTCGGCTGCTCCGTACATTAATAGTAATGAACACTGTAGTATTATACAGTTTATTAACATTTCTGTCTTATTTGTATGTCATTAAACTAAATGTACTGTACTGTCCATCTAATATCTGTGGCCATGTTTACCACATAAAACCTTATCAACTGGTCTTGATAACAATGGCTAAGCTGGGTAGAACTGGTCGTACTCGGCTGTGACGTCATTCCCGGCTCTGACTTTCAACTTCTGAGGTAAATGCAAAGCTGCGTTAGTAAGGCAAAGGACACACTTATATGTAAATAAAGAAAGGCTAAGAAAGGTTTTTGTGCTGTGCTGCAGCAGAATTAGTAGAAGAAGAAGTAGAAGAAGAAGAGTCAGCTTTTTTATTATAGGGTTCTCTGCATACAATATACTCTGACACTTCAACTTCAAGAATGCATAAATAAATTCCATTGTCTCATTTTGGTGAAGGAAGAATGTCTGGGATAGACGCATTAAGAGAAAGTTCAATATCCAATTCTGGAGAGCCTGTAGAACATATATAGTTATATAATAGAAAATGTCACAATTTCATCACAGGAAGGGATTTCCCAGTGACTTTATCTTGTGAAGTGACTTTTCTACACATGATTGTTAGGTGGTGTATTAATCACGTCGAGGTTTATGCCACAAATCCACCTAGCACATATTCAGGCTAGTCTCGCTAAGTGGGAGTGTGGTGTCGGGAGAGAACTCTGTCCTTGTGCCAGTGAGGTCACGAGACCGCGTTAATACGCACATGCTGCTCAGGATCCTTGGCAGATTTACGAGGAGACTATGCGTCTGGGATTGTTTTGGCTCGTGGAGCCCGGTGGTATTTAACACAATGCTTGCACCATTTTGTAGGTGTGTGTGTAGATGTTCAGTCAAATTGGAGGACTAACAGGTGCACTATTCTATCACCATTCCTGGATATGCATGTATGTGATTTTTGCGTGTGGCTGATAAATAAGTGCTGAGAAACACTGAGCCTGACCGCTTTTACCCTGGAGATTCATGTCCTCTGTTGGGACTTCATGTTCATGTAGGAATCGTGATAACTGTAGTGGTGGTTACCATCTGGTTCTCTCTCACACACACACACTTACAGACACGTATACACATACACACATACACATACACGCGCGCACGCGCGCGCACACACACTTACAGACACGTATACACATACACACATACACACACTTACAGACACGTATACACATACACACATACACACACAAACACACACACGCACACACACACGCACGCACACACACACATACCCACACACACCAGCTGTTCTTACTACCCTTGTAAGGACCTTCTGCTAATGTATTTATTAATGCAGCTAAGTAATGATACGCCTACATTTAAATCTAACTCCAACAATCCCAGTTACCAAAAAAAACCCATCTTGCTCTTGCTTTAACTTAAAAAAAAAAAAGAAAGAAGAATAACGACTTTCCTTGTTCAGATTAGTCAAACTTCCCTGCAAGGCTAGAAGTGTCAGATATTCCTATCGTTGTGGACATGTTCTCCAGCAAGACAGAAAAATATGCCCACACACACACAGTGGGACAAACAACTGTGTCATTTGTATTGGTCTCTGACGCATAGAGAACCTCCGCATTGGTAACCAAATCCACATGTGTGCTGAAGAGTCACTAGTTACATGACTATACTTAAACAACAGACTGTTGCCTCTGAACAGTATTACACAGTATTACACACACAAACCGTTTCTTTAATAATGGCTCTGCACGCAATGAGAACTTAAACACTCACTTTCTAAAAATGAACATGAAGAAAACAGACTGCGAAAAGCAGGCAATTAACAAACCAAAAAAAAACCCATCTGGAAACCCCGAATCTGTCCTGAGCATGTCTGCCGGCTGATGACGATCGTTCGTGTTGACTTCAGATCTCAGTGAGATCTCATTGAACTGCCATGTACACAAACCTGTGCATCTCCATACCGAGCACCGTGCTCTTAATGAGAAACTCTTGAAAACACAAGCTGAAGTGTGAGATGTGCAGAGCAGGGCTGTCACGGCAGCCTGCTGAGGAATTCAAGCACTGTCCCCTTTGTCTGTAATCCAGTTTAGCTTAAAATAAGTGGTTTAGCAAAACCCAGTAGGAGGGAGAGAGGCTTTTTCATCCCCCTATTCTCAGCTTTTTGTAATTCAGCCTCAATCAGTTTAAAATGAAACAATTTAGCTTTTATGAAGCAGCCATGTGAGGATAATATCCTTGGAGATGAAGTGCAAAAAGGACCAATTAGAAGAAAGGAGGGGGAAAAAACCCACCTTCTTTATTCAGAGAGCATTTTCCTTTCAAACACTTGGGGTGGAAAGTGGTTTAAAAAAAAAAGAGATTAAATAAAAAGCAGAATAATACCACAGCTGGTAAATGCATGGTTCAGATTATTTGGAAAAAGATTTCACAGACAAAGCGAGGCTCTAAAAATTCATATATCTGCACCGCAGCTATTCCCCAGTATTAATCCATCTTCATATAGATCTAGCACAATTTGATTTTAAGTCTGAAATGGGAATATGTCAAGCCTCTATATACAAATAAACTGAGTGCGAACTTCAAAAGCCACACACTACAGTGACAGAGCAGTGCCTATCAAAAATGACAGACCATCAGTGAAAACGTTCTCGCAAGGCCTCATTCAGCATCGGGAAAATTGCACGAATGTTCTTTCTGGGCTCATAATTCAGCGGAATGAAGGCAAAGTGCTTGCAGGCGATGCATAGAGTCAGCCATTAAAATGGTGTGCACATCTCTATAGCCTCGCAATTAGGCTAAGCATTTCTACAAAGTGAAAATTAACTAGTTAATAGACTTGAGGTCTCAGACCACTTATTACTTTAATGAGAAACCCCTTGAATGGTCATCACAGTAACTCAGTGATAGATGAACTATTTCATTACTGTGCCAGTTTAAAGAACACTAGGATGGCGAGAAAATGTGAACCGCTCTCAAAGGACGCAAGGTTCACACCAACCCCTTCTCCTTTTTTTTTTTTTTTTTTTACATCGGGTATCGGGTGTCTAAGGGCGTTTTCACATTTGGCTCGAATACGTGAAGCTGATTCTGTGCTCGTTTTGGAGGAAGGGCTCACATTTTTACGTTCACATGGAAGAATTCCTTCAGCACCATGGCTCGATTGCGTAATCCCGCTTTCACCGCAGTGGGGTAGAATGGTAAGTTTTGCATGCGTAGCATGTCACAGTTAACAAGTAGCAGTTTTAGGATAAGATGATATTTATTCAAGCGTGGTTTTGTATATTAGGCTTTCCATCTCTGCCGCTGACTATAACCCTTTCCCTGCCATCATGCAACTGGAAGCAGGAAGTAATGGGACAAAGTGAACCAATGGCATGAAGAGGAGAGTTTCTTCAGGTGAGTTCAGACTTGTAGTTCAGTCTGGGTTTGGTTTGTGTTTACAATCACAAAGGCACAACGGAACCAAAATATGTTTAAAAAACAAGGAAGTGATGTATGACGCCCTTACAGCGATGGTTCGTTTAAATGCCTTTGGTCCATATTGCATTTAGTCTTGAAATGAATTGCACCCAGGTTCGGGAGGTCTCAGTCTGCTTATTTGGTGCACACCAGTGTTCGAAAGGAAGCGAGCGTTCACACTTACTCTAAACGAACTGCACTAATAGAGCAACAGCACCAGGGCTTGTTTTAATCGAACCCGAAGCCGACAATCTGAATGCACGCTTCACCTTATATAGACTACACCACGGTCTACAGGCTTTCCATGTGTTCTGAATAAGTGCATTTCATTTTTTTAAATATAGATCCAGTTATATTTATTTGAATTCCGACTACAATACAAAAAAGTCTAAATAGCAAAAACTAACAGCATTAGATTTCACTGGATGTGAATATGGTGCGAATTCCTGAGGAGTCACGGTTTACTGTAAAATGCATTTACAGAACGTTTCACACCAATTAACAAAGTATATCTGGATGTTATTCTTGATCTGGGGTGTAGGGTGTGGGGGCGGGGCTGTTAACATGGAAAAATAGGTGTTAATATATGTACATGAACTACTCTTCCCAATATAGTCTCATCTGACATCTCATTAATCTGATCCACGCAGTAAGGATAGTAACAGTCAGGGCTGTCAAACTGTCAAGCTTTTTTTAACTTCTTAATATGTTTTCCTATTTGGATCTTTTCAAGCTGTGTAGAGTTTTCAAGCTCGTATGCCACAGCTGGCTATTACTGAGTGACAGAGAAAACTTTCATTGCTCTAATGGATGATTATTGAATTTCAGTGGGTACCCATAATAATCCTGGGGTTACCGAGCATTATAGTGATGAAAAGAGGACATTGTCTGAAATGAAAACGAGAAATTAAATATTCATGAGGTGGAGCAAAGCAGTGGTAAAAAATAGCCATTTAAGCCCAGATGGTGAAAAACGAATAAAATTCTTTTATGATTAGAGAACAACAAAACAAGTACACACAAAATACTATATTGGGAAGGTTTGATCTTTTATTTATTTTGCCATTTTTTAAATAAAATCCCGGACATCTCACAAGTGCAAGGAACATAACAGTAGGTGCACCATCACTACATTTTAAATATGTACCATGCACTGTACGTGATCTTTAAAGCTCTATTAGAGCCGAGACGAGAACAAGTACATGTAATCGTTTGACATCTAAGACTAGGAATTTCAAAATCCCCTCAGGAATTATCCTCTAATGAGGAGTGTTTCCGGCCTCCCTTCTTAAACATGCTCCATACAACACACTGTAACTCTGCGGATAGCAAATGAGAAGCCAGGATTAGTGTGTTTAACCCGCAGCACCCAAAAAAGTCAGGCTTATCTCTCAGAGCCAAATCCCTCAATGCGAGAGATCATCAACAGCACCTCTGTGGAGGTCCCTGCCAAAACTTAGCACATGAAGGAGCCAGACAGAAAGCAGAGATGGGCAGGAATTAGTCTCCTATAAACAGTGACATTTATTATTGTGGAGGCTGAGATAACTTAAATTAAACAAATCCCTGGGCTTCCAGAGTCTCAAGTCAGAATCCTGCATTCATGTGAGCGATTGGCTTTAGGGAACACACTGCAATATTTTTCAACCGGCTCTACTGGTGATGGAAAGCTTGCCGGCCACTTTATTAGGAACACCCACTCGGTCAGGCACTTATCAAAATCTGTCAGTCATGCGGCAGCAGCGCAGTGCGTAACATCACGCAGAGAAAAGTCAAGAGATGACCTTTACACATCATTCATTAGAACAGGGGGGAAAAAAAGCCAGTGGCTTTGACCATGGCGTAGGTGAAGGTGTCTGATGGGTTGATTTGAGTATTTCTTCACAGACAGTTGAGTTCTGAGCATGGAAACAATTTGATGAGAGACGTCTGAGGAGAAAGTCCAGACCGGATTGAGACGACCTGACAGGAAGACTACGGTTGCTCAAATAGCCACTATTTGTGATGATCAGAAAAGCACTGATCTCAGAGCAATGACATGCTTAAGCTTGAAGCTTAACCTTGAACCTGGTAGTGTTACCGTAATGGGAATGTTTTATTGGCACACCTGTGGCCCCTTTTACACAAAATGAGTGTTGTTTGTTTCCTACACCCTAACTGAGTACTGATACATCAAGCATGATAATGCGCCATAAAGTCATCTAAACCTGGCTCTCTGAACATGACAATAAGTTCAGCGAATGTTGGTGGCCTCCCCAGTTACCAGATCTGAATCTACAGTAAACTAGAAGATCGATAGCAAAGGACATAAGATCAATAGCAATCATGTCACCAGGCATCATAATCTCCAAGGAATGTTTCCTAACACCTCGTGAAAACATTACAACAACGAATCGAGGCTGTTCTAAGGGCGAAGGAGGGAGCTAATACTTACTCACTAGAGACAGAAATGAGGCAGAAATGAGAGCAAGTGCAGAACTTTTAAATCAGATAGGCAAACTCTTCATGAACCATAATAAGAGAAATATACAGAAGTGCACCTTTACTTCACCCTGAAACACAACCAATTAGGCTTGGTTTTTATTGGCCGGTCCCATCCAATTTCATTGTACTGGCTTTCCTCATAGCACAAATCATAGTCTCATTGAATGTGCACGTTTTTACTTCTCAAGCCTTTACTGGCTGAAGATTTCAAAAGGTTGTTTTTTTTTCAATTTCAGAAGCTCTGTCAGAGCCATCAGTCTGTGAAGGCAGATAAAGCAGTCTTGAATAAAGAGATAATACAAACTCCATGCAGAAAATGCCCAACTTGGTTTACACTGTAATCAAGGACACTCCTGGGCCAAGTTTAATATCTTGCAAAAGAAAATCCTGCAATTCAGCAGTAGGGCTGAATTTTCAAAGAAGAAAATGGAGTTAAATTCCATTCAAGGTGATTAGTGTGTAAGAAAGGCCATACTTGTAAAACAAACAGCAAAAAAAAAGTGTTAAGGCTAAGAATGAGGTTAAACCTAAACGTATGAAACTTTATATTTTATAATAAAGTGAAAGATTTACAATCTGTCAAGGCATTATGCAAAGCTGACTGCGGATCAAAAAAAAAAATCAAGAATGATGCTTGGCAAGTGATTTGCTTATTCTACAAACTACTCTCTGTCCAACAGCTGGGTCAGAAGACCTCAGCCATCATGTCCATATCAGAGACACCACAAAGTGATTTTTCTACCTATATACAAATAATAGGGAGGTTTGCAAGGCAGCCAAGTGAAACACCTGCAACTATGCATCACTGTCAAACAAAAAAGGTGGAAGAATTCAAATACAAATAAAGTGATGACAGGAAGAAATCTTTATTACCAACAAACTCGAATGCATTTATTGCAAGAACTTATTGAGCATGATGATGGAAAAACCCTCATGATACAATGTCCAACAGCTTCCAGCACTCTTTTTGGTTGGCGTTTATTTAGGCAAAGAGTTTCTGCTTGGTGGTGCAATTCCAGGCACCAACCTGCTGAAAAGAAAGACCCGTTCATACATCCAGCAGGCAAAACGGAGAGGAACATCACGTCCGCGCTTTCCATCATCTTATCAAGCAGACACTCTTGAATATAGAGGTTTAAAAAGCCCAGTGCATAAAAGCCCAAACCATTCTTGACAGCTAGGAGTGAATGAAATGCAGCTATTGCCCAAAATTCTCCAGTTACGTGCACTATGAAAGAGAGCATGTGCAACCACAGGCCAGAGCTGAGGCAAGACTACAGTTATGGACTGAACTCAAATGTCAGCTGTCGAATTGTCAGCTGAAATTCACGATTTGAAATTGCAGTCGCTTTTCTCCAAGAGAGAGACTGATTCCAACGTGCGGTTTATGACATGTTTAGACTTCTTCCCTTTCCACCACATTACTGTGACTGTGTTCAGAAAGTGCAGGGCTGTTTGTGTTGGCTGCACAGGACCAGTCAGAATAAAGTGTATGTAAGTGAGTGTGATGTGATCAGCCGTGGTGTATATCAGCCTGCTGTTTTGTGGAACACTGGTGTGCTCATCTTAGGTTTCTAATAAAAGGCCTAGGAATCACACTGAAGCAAGCCTGTCAGAACAATGCCCTGACACACACTTTTATAAGAGCGGAACCACAGCATGCTTTCTACACTTGGACGGACGGGTGGTTAGTTGGATGGGTCCAAAAATAAAGCACAGATTATGAAGCAGTTCATGTCTGCTTCGATTCATTTTCAGTACAATGCACACTTAGCTTTTGCACCTCTAGCTCACAGTTAGCATTATATCTCTAGCAACTGGTTTAATAACATTCTAAACAGAGCGGGCTAAAATCTGGAAACGCCCAGTTACGCAACATCACTTACATACTAAGACATGGATAAGCAACTAACACGACCGAATGGCCCTTTAGTCCCCTTTAATGCTTAACCACTGATGACTAGACTCTGGCTATATTAAAGACCATATAAAGTGCTTTTTGTAATGTCATTAATACCACATTTGATTCGTGCCATGCACTCTGAACAGATATGACATCCATTTTGAATTTGACTTGAGGGAAATAAAATCATGCTCCCATATGTCCACTCATCTTTAAACATTCTGTTTATCGTTAACTTTTTTTAAGCCATGTTGTCAGTTCACTAATCAGACCAGAGAAGGTTAAAAAAAGTCTCTCTCTCCTTTTCTAATCCTACATCTCTAGTCCTGTGGCTAGTCTCTGCTCTGATGAGCTGCCGTCAGCTTTTCATAAATGCATGCGACTGGATAACCCACAACAGATGATCTGCTACAAGAGACGTGTTTCTGTTTCATGCTTAGGAAACTACAGATGCCAAACTATGGCCATTTTTATTATTGTCAGCATTTCTTCAAGGAGTCTGTAACGGGCCACTGTACTTCTTGCTGGTTTTACATCTGGGTTGAGGTCCTCTAGTTTGTTTATACCTGAAGTGGGCTAGTGGACAGGATGCAACTAAACAGACCCCAATGATGAAAATGTAAAATGATTCATAATTATATGTGAAAAAAATACTCTGAAGTACCTGAATAACTGCTACTGGAGCCTATGCAAAATGCATAGCAATGCCACCTATGCACGTCATCAGTTGCGTCCACCAGTGCATATATAAAGCGATAAACATCTGTGGAAGCTTCTAGAGCTGTTTCTGCTGTGAGAATGTGATTTTCAAAGCGGTTTAATAGTTGGAGCTGGTGAGATTGGTCACAGCATTTCGGAGATAGAAGCAAAGGTTGGATTTCATGCAAGAGCATTTCAAGGGTGTACCGTGACTACAAGATTTCCAGCAGTTCCTCAAACTTACGACAACAGTGTGGTGGCAAAAAGACTCCGGGTGAACGTGACCGGCATCGGCTGGTGAGAATCATTTCACACGATGATAGGCGTGTAACACTGCCTCAAGTAACATTGGAATTCAATGCTGGGGCCTCAACAAACATCAGTGTGAGGACTGTGCAACATTTCCTCCAAGATCCCCTGGTGGACCTACCAAGCATTAACTGGTATACCCGTTTTTCTGGTACTTCAGTGCATAATGATAAAAATGTATTAATTTTACAACTTGGATGGAATCCTGTTTCACCATGACCCCGATTAAGCAGTTAGATGAATAAATGAATGAATGAAGGAAAAGTCCTCCTTTGACAAGGAGATATACTTCCTCAGAAAATACTAGATATTTTTCCAATTTTTCCAATGCCGTTCTAAAATGTTGAATCAGTAATGGCTTGGATTCTGCAATTTTATGTCATGAACACATGTTGACTGACTGCGTAGATCACACACAAGAACACGGGGCATATCTTTGTCTTAAAATGTCACTGCCATTATGTTTTTAACATTTTAAATGCCTTTTCAACAGAATATTGCAATATAGGACTTATGACTTAGGACTTGTTGCAATATAGGCAATACATCATCTAAAATGTGACAATACAGTAATATCATAATTCTTTAGTGAATTGTTTCCCCATGTTCTATTGTTAAACAAAAAATTACAATTATTATTGATTTATTTTCCTTTTTAAACACAACACTATTAATTTTGGGGCGGCACGGTGGCGCAGTGGATAGCGCTGTCGCCTCACAGCAAGAAGGGCCCGGGTTCGATCCCCGGGTGGGGCGACCTGGGAAATTTCTGTGTGGAGTTTGCAT
>JAOTRJ010000038.1:28057453-28069959 GCA_028564905.1 Leptodoras praelongus | reverse complement strand
GCTAGGGACAAAAACAAACAAACAAGGAGCACAAAAAAGAAGGACGAGGCGGACAGGAAACAAAAAAGGAGCACACGCATGTGGGGAACAAACACACGCACACACGCACAAACAACGCAACAACGCACCAACACTCACGGAAGACAAAGGTGGAAGGAGAACTCACGAATGAGGAGGAAGACAAAAAACGCTGCAAAACGACGAATCTATCTATGATAGGAGAAAACGCTCAGAATGTTACCCAGGGCAAACAATACTTCGCGAAGCCAGAGCGGAAGTGGAGTGTAGAAGTAGGAACGGAACCGGAAGTGAGGGCAGCCACACCCAGTGAGAAGACGGAAAGGAAATCAGTAGGAGGGACTAGAGGAGCGAGGAAGGGAAGTGGGCGTGGCCTGGTGGTTCCTAACATTAGGTATTCGTTCCTGCATGTCTTTGTTCAGATTTACCTTCACCCTTTGTCCCTGTATTGTCTCCCTAGCTTCCTGCACACCTTTTGTTCTCACTAGCTTCCCCCTTTTCTTGTAGTCCCCCCCTCCTTTTCTCATTCACCTGGGACATGTAAAGCACGTAGTCAGCACTCACTCGCGGGGTGCTCATTGTATGTGGGGGTGCATGCTCTGGGCATGCACTCAATCAGATCAATACCTAAAATACCTGTGAACCAATCACTGTCATCTGTGCCTTTCTATATAACCTCTGTGCAATCCTGAAATAAACCGGGAAACTTTTGATTCACTGCATACCTGGTGTTTGTGTCTCATTGATTCCCCTGAGCTCGCGCGCAGGACAGAAGGAGGAACCGAGACAGAACCGAGAATGAACCCAAAAGGCTTAAGTAAATAGACACAAAATCTAACAGTTTGGTGTCAGAAGCGGGGATTTTGTAATTACAGAATCTCTGAGTTTTTAAAACATCACGTTATAATTGGCTGATTAAATAATCTACCGTTTTGTGTCCGAAACGGGGATTTTGTGCAGGTAAGTGATTACATTGTACTTTCTTTGTGTTTGCTTACCTGCTCAGAATCTCAGAGTTTAAATTTTTTTTTAAAAAAGTCGTATTAAAATTGGCTGAGTTCAGAGATCATGGAAATCACTGGACGAGTCGGAGGAATGACAGTGGAGTATTAGGAAAAGTTCACTTTGCCGATTAGGGCCGAGTTGTGACCAGCTCGGTGTGTTTGTTGTGGGTATAAGAAAAAAAAATCTGCTTAGCGCTGAGCAGTCTGTGCATGCACTAAGGAGACTAGAAGTTAGCCTTCTCTCTCTCCTTTGCCTGCCAACCTTAAAGGGTGGCTGGAGTTATGGTACTCCAGTTTGAGTTTGGGATTTCTAATAATAATAATAATTCTTTATTTTTATATAGTGCTTTTACAAGACCCAAAGACGCTTACACTTGTAGAACACAATTAACACTTAACACAGACAACAAGAGTACAATAATACACACAGAGCAATACGAAGAGTACAGACAGGAACTGGGTCTGTAGATTGAGGCAGAACATTTAAAAGAAAGTAAAGATAAGGAGGGCATGGTCAAACGTTAGGAGTAGGAGGGAGGTTGTAGGCAAGATTGAAGAGATGAAATTTCAGGTTAGATTTGAAAGTGGAGAGTGAATCAGATTGTTTGACCGATAGAGGAAGAGAGTTCCAGAGTCGGGGAGCAGATCTAGAAAACGCACCGTCTCCAAAGCCTTTGAGGTTAGATGGTGGGATGAAAAGTAGACCATGTAAACATCTGCCACTCAGCAGCCTTCATTATGTTTTTGTCTGAAAAATGGTAATGTCTTGCATTTGTTCCTGACATACACACATTTTTGTGTAACATTTTATTTTTTTGCTGGAAAAGTAGCATTTGGAAATATATTATATTTTTGTACTGACTCAACAATGCAGTTGTACCTGAAAACAATACGCCTTTAGAATAAAAAAGGATATAAAAATTATGTTTTAGTTGCTGAAGGGTTAGAGTAGGCTATTTTGCATCTAGTCTTTCCTCAATAGGTAGATGAGACAGGATTTGAGAAGATTATATGATTAGTAATGATTCAAATTTAGCTACTAGTTCTCCAGATCTATATGATACACTAATGATTACGTAATTCATAATACCAATCCATTAGTTTATCGTTACTCAGTGAGTAATTACACTGTATGCATTATTAGATAATTCTAGTAATTTAGCTATTAATAGGGTACTAGATTTGTGTCGCAGCTTCGTCCCTGCACTGTTCCTGATGAGTTACTGAACAGTAGTGTAAAGTGTAAACCTGAACTGTCATTAGTGCTCAACTCAAAAGCACTGTTCACTTGATGCAAGTCTGCTAATTAGCAATAAATGCATTCAATTTAAAGTATTTTTTATTTCTGACAGTCATACTGCACTAGCAGACAGACTGAGTACACGACTGGGGTTTCATCTGTGCCTTAATTATATTACCTTTGTAAATATCTATGTGAAGCTCTTATAAACTTAAAGTGAAGTAAAGTGACCCACTACAATGTATAGGCATATTTCAAAGACTTAAAATGTCTTTAAATTCCCTCACGCCATTAGCATGCCATTGTGTCTATTGGCTAACTATATACTAAGAAAATAAACCCTGGTACTCACTGAAGTCCCCACGAAAAAGGCTTCTTAGCTGTGATTTGATTCCGTATGCTGATGCGTTCTGAGGTGCTTATAGGACATACAGGGCTCACAGCCTTCAGGATATGCCACACTGTCAAATCTAAACAAACCTGAGAGCAGCTTCAAGAGCTAGTTAAATATGGAGAACAGAGAAGAGATTAGAGAGAGATTCGGCCTGTTTTTACTGCAGGAGAAGCCCCGGAGGTGTATAGAAACCCAACGGCTCTGGCTCAGACTCAGCAAACGACACATTCCGGCACTGAAGAGCCTCAGGTTGGTGTAACACCACAGAAATTTGCTGTCACATAATCATATAAAGTGTCAAATTCCTCCCTCTTTAAAATGAATAAACCATCATTTGCTCAAGGAAGTGATTAGAAAAGTGAACAAAAGCAAACCGACAAACTATGTTTGCTGCTATGCAGATAAGACAAGGCGCTCTAGAGCAAGACCTGTCTCTGGGTTAAGGACGTGTAGAGGCAGTAGAGAGCATTTCACTGGACAATCAGGAAGCTTTGCCTAAACAGGAGTCATCGTTTTTCATTTTTCATGGAAGTGAAAGTGACAAAAGTGAAGTTTAAAATTAAAATGAGAAGACTCATTTTAGCAGATTGATGGGCATATGGGAGACAGAGGACTTTATCAGTCCTAGAGGGAAGTTCACACTTTCTTTTCAGATATAGTGTGGAGTGGGTGACCATAATAACCAGTTTTGATTTCAGGGGCACTTTAATGCATAAAAGTATAAAAAAAAAAAAAGAATGGGATGGGATAAATGCTACCACAATCAAGGTATCACCCATTTTAACCAATAATCCTACTGAACATTTTTCTCATCCATCTTCCCATCCCAATCTACTATTAATCACAATCATGGAGCGGTTTTGTTTGAAAGTATATCACATTCTACAGGAAAAAATGTATTATGGCAGGTTTGAACGGATGTGAAGGCCATATGCTGCATTTCAGCAACAGCACCAGTCTGAATTACTGTACAAATGAGCATATGATAACAACGGTCAAATGTATTTACAAATAAATAAATAAATAAACACGGTGAAATTCTTTCCATAAATGACGTCTCGACGATATTTTTGAACAAGCTAAACCATAGATGAGAACAGCTCTTTCTCTTCTTACCTTTACTCTCTAAACTGCAGTCTTCTGTAGTGTTGATGGCAGTGTCCGGATTAGAATTCAGCAGATCGTTTGTCTTATTACTCATTAAAACAAAAATATATAAATGTATTGTTTAAAAAATAAATAAATAAAAAAAAAACAATCCCACAATGCTTTGCGAAAACATCACCATCTGGATGCAGCCGTTGGGAGATTAGAGGAGGCCTCACAGGGTGAGTGAGTCTCTCTCGTTCTCCCTCCCTCGGAGAGGGATAATTACAGGGAGATGCTCGGAGTCTGGGTTGCCGCCCTCGCATCTCGCCACAGCCGTGGTGTCGGAGCATGAGGACGTTACAGACATACCCATGAAGACACACTCACACTCACACTCACGCACGTACACACGCGAGCCTATTTCCAGTACACACCAACTCATCTCTGAGGTTTGCAACACAGGCCCTGGAAACGCAACCACAAGCGAGCGAGTTTAAATTAATGCCCATGCTCAGCTTTCTGAAATAAACGCTACAGAATATAACGCTTAAAATGTCTAATTTGGGTAAAACTGGGTCTTTTTCACAAGAAAGACAAATGGCCAAACGGCTCCCGAGGGTCGTCATGGCGTCATGGCTTGAAAGTCACAATGTAAGATCGGACGGATGAACCGTTTCTTACGAGACCAATTTCCGTACTTCTGTGCTTCTCATACCTTCTGTGTATAGCTGCAGGTGCCCAAATATTTCTTAACCCAAATCGTCTGGGATGGATAACATAACAGCAAGCTCCATTTCTCCACACAGGAGATGCAACGGCACTGAGAACACTGTTGTAAATATATTGTTACCTACTATAGGTACTATATCAACACACCGTATATTAAAAAAATAACATTTAAAATGACTAACTTGAGATTACTTACATACATGAGATTGAATCCAAGGGTTCCCACAAGCTATTTATATTTGTTTATATGACAAAAAGAGATTGCTCAGGGATAAGTATGACAGTGTGGGTGACTTTACATTATTATGTTTGGAGCTAGGGTCTATGAGCAGCAAAAACAAACACAGGAGCGTGACATACAGTGAAACAGTGAAACTCCCTACAACACTTTTAGCCCAGATAAAAGATGAGGATCTTGAGCCTAAACAGCGAGGTACTTCAGTCATGTAGCTGTGGTTTGGGTCATTTGTGAAGGCAGGTCACAGACCAGTCATGAATACATGCAGTTACTCGTGTAGATAATTATGAAAGCCGCAGATAGTGCTGACAGTCATTGACTTCTTTCCCCATCCATTTTTGGTTTATTACATCATATACTTAGATTTTACCAATCCACATTAAACTTGGTATGGCTGTAGCCACACACGTCTGATACTGAATGTTAGGTTCGTTTCCTTAAATGTGCATTCACCATCAAACTGGGGAAGGCCGAAAAAAAAAACGTTCTGGGCAATATCTCAAAACCAATTTGCTACAATTCGTACGTGTTTTTTTTTCGTATGGTGCATTATCCTAGCTCATTACGATTCATTTGTAGAGTAGTGCCACCTAGTGAAGAAGTAATGTTCACTAACCAAAAATCTTGACTAGCCAATATCGTGTGTTCAAACCGACATTTTATTTTCCTTCATTCTTGCTCTTTCTCTCACTACATGCAGTGGTCAAATCACACAAAATGTCTTCATCAAGTTTAGAGAAAAGGTGACATCATCATAGTACCACTGAAATACCAGAAAAACTGGTATAGCAGTTAATACATGGTAGGTCCCCCCACAGGGTCTTAACCTATGATTCATCTCATAAGCTCCAACTACTACAACTATAAAAACGTGTTGAAAACAGCAAAATCGTCATAACTTGCCATTCTCACGGCAGAAACAACTCTAGAAGCTACCATAGATGTCTGTTGCTTTATATACGCAGTGGCGGATGCAACAAATGATGTGCATAGGTGCTGTTGCTATGTATTTTGTATAGTATTTGTACCAGTTTTTCTGGTACTTCAAGTGAATGCATGTTTGTGTGTGTGAGATATATATATATGACAAACAAATCAAACATGAGATGATTTATATATCAAATTTAATTTACCATAGCTCAGTTTCTACACAGTCTATAAACAAGACCATGACCACATTCAACAGAAGTGGGCCATATGGCTTAGATATCATCTGGCACAACTTAATCAGGTTAGCATGATCAGCAACCACTGTGTGGTAAACAAAACAAGTATCAACATTTGACTCAGCAACGCTACACACTGCTGTGCTGTGCTAGTTAGACTTTTTGTTTCAGCTGTTTTTTCCTGCTTTTCCCTCACAGCCTCTCTCTATCAGAGCTTATAACGACAATACGACAAAGGCAGACAATGTCAGAGATTTGATGAAAAAGTCATTCTCAGAAATATCTCTGGGTGTCAACTCCGAGATATCATCAACCTGTGTTTTTTTTTTTAGACTGGTTCATCAGGTGAAATTTCAACCTTCAAGACCCACTGCGGCCCAGAAAACGCAGCAACCTTGTCCGTCGCTTCAGCAAGAACAATAGCCTTGTGTGAGCTTGTACATCCGATTTATGGACAGATTTGGGGCACGTAGCAGAGTCCAGGGATATTTTACCCTTGGCACTTGCCCATTTGTCCGTCTGTGGCCTGGGTGGATGGTGTTCAGTGCAGCAGAAACATAAAACTTTACAAATAATGGCTCATACTCCATATCACAGGTGTCAGCTCCAGTGCACTGGGAGTTTCAGAGCAAACACGATTCCCCTTAAGGGAGACTGCATCACCCAACCTTAATGAGCAGCTTATTAAGAACCTCATGAACCTGGGTGACATGATGTCACCAGCATGCGCTCTCTTCACCGAAGACATTACCGCCATGGAAAGTGAGCTTTGCTTTTATGTTGACGTGAATAGCTAATGAGAATTTATGCTTTAATGCTGGCTGTAACGCTGACTCCACTTCGGCAAAAGGAAAAGCAGTACTTTTTTTTTTTTCTGTGATGACTTAAGCCAAGAGAAAAAATGCTTACCATAAAAAGCTTGCATAAATATGAGCGAGAATCATAATGCATTATCCTCTGGCATTGCTCAGCATGGATGTGTCCAACAGAGTCTCCATGGACATCGGTCCTGGACTGCATCACTTTTTAATATTTAACCATTAGCTAAATGGAAAGCTCAGTTCTGATTCACAAATCACCTTTTTCGTTCATTTTCGCTGTTCGGTTTTATGTTTTCTGTGATGTGTATTATTACTTTTAGGAAGGAAAAAAAAAAGATGGGTACCGTGCGAGAAACCGATTTTGCATGTATAATCAAAATCATTATGCCAATCTAATATTAATTAGATTATGTCAGGTATTTGGTGCGGACACTTATAATAAATGCGCTAATCAAATAATGCTTAAAAGGTAACCCAATGCAATCAAGATGTATTATATGTTCAGGGTTATTTTAGAGATTTTACAGACTTTTATAGCAAACCTTTTATAACTGGTATGTTTTGTGCATTACTCTATCAATCGCAGGCATGTCTAATGAATGCCATGTTTTCTGCCTTAGTGTTAAAAACCATTACCCACCTCCCTTCCTCTTTCTGCACTTCAAACTATCATAATAACCTCTCGTTTTTAATAAAGCAGCTCCACGGCTAGGCTTCTCTAAGGGAGTCCTGTTCACTTCAATCTCCACTTGTATGTGAACTAAAAGCAGTCCATTTCAGCCCGGGTATGATCATATACTGCTTTTGAACATTTCCCTCTTGCACACGTCTTATCAAGCTCCACTTTCCTACAGTGCCACATCTGCTCCTTCTCAGCACAAATGAAAGAATAACGAGGCTGAGCTGTGTAGCTCGGGCCAGGGCCGAGCTGATGGGACGCTTTCGACTCCATTCCTCACACTACACCACAGGTGAGGCTAAGGGAGCGAGGATTATTTCATTTTGGAATTAAGCCCACTAATTGTGAACCTAAATATATCATGGTCTAAAACAATGGATGGAAAATGACATTTTGCCAAACGTGCACATGGAGTTTGGAAATTGGAAAAACATGCTGTACGCATGAGTGACACTGGCGGAAGACACTAAAGTGGGGTTTATCTGACGGATACAAGCCATGCTGTTGTGGGAAGTGTACAGGACCTGTAATCCTCTACAGGTGGTCATGATGTTCTACTAAAACTTCTTGAGGCAAGTAGATTTGTATCATCATCCCGTCCATAAATAAGCATACAGAGAGATGAAATATGGTGCCTTCAGGATCACATCACATAAGAGCTACATGCAGTGTAGGACAGGTCAATGTACAACCCAAGAACTGCTACATCAGACACCATGATGAATAATTACACATGGTCATGCTATAACAACAACAGGATCAATCAGGATGCACAAACATGCATAAAACAGGCTGAACAAACTGACTGTGAAAATCCCAGGACACTTTAAGCTATTGTAACCAGCAACATATGAGAGTGTAACAGAATACAGCAGGGTTTCTCTCTAAAGCCGGTCTAAAGGTCTAAAGTTCTTAACTGGAAAATAAATTTCACCCCCTCTTAGTAATGAATTACTTTATAAGCAAAAGACAGTTATTTAAATATGCACAAATCTAATTATTTGTATACATCAAATTATACAATTAATAAACCGTAACGATGCAAAATATATAGCAATGCCACCTACGCGCATCATTGGTTGCGTCCGCCAGTGCGTTTACAAAACGACAGACGTCTATAGAAGCTTATAGAGCCGTTTCTGCCATCATGATTTTTGCCCTTTTCAACACGGTTTAATAGTTGGAGCTCGTGAGATGGTTCATAGCGTTTCGGAGGTAGAAGCAAAGTTTGGATTATCACGTATGAGCATTTCAAGGGTGTACAACAAGAATTCTGGCAAAACCTCTGACTTACGACAGCGGCGTGGCCGTAAAAAAACTCTGGGTGAACGTGACCAGCGTCGGCTGGCAAGAATCGTTTCACATGATAGGCGTGTAACACTGCCTCAAGTAACATCGGAATTCAATCCTCAACAAACATCAGCGTGAGGACTGTGCAACGTTCCCTCCAAGATTCCGTGGGGACCTACCAAGTATTAACTGGTATACCAGTTTTTCTGGTACTTCAGTGTGATGTTATTTAACGTAAAAATAAAAGCTTTGAACATGATGGGTGGGCATTTCCTCTAACCGAAAAACCTTCATACAAGAAAATGGTATTGTAAACTGTAAAGAAATCTTTTCCATCATTTCAGTGAAGCCCTGCTTAACAACAGGTGCATCTTACTGCATGCTGTAGCTCCTTATTTCATCTAAGTAATCAACATATCTATAATGCCTGTGTGATAAGTAAATTTGAGATGACATTGGAAAAGTAACACACTTTTGGTGCTTAGATCACCCCCGATAATAAAAACACACAGTATCCAGACATACTGTACTTTCTGAACTGCACGTTTTACACGTTCTCCCCAACACCTCCTTTCAGATGAGCACTTCCTTTGTGTCTACCATCTCTCCCAGTAGAAAGGCTACAGTACGCAATCTGGACCATCCCTGCAATATTTACTCCCATACGGATTATTCCTAGCATGACGACTGCTGGGAATGAGATTATAGGGAGCAGCTAAAGGACTACTATCGGCTCGAGCCGAGGCACTTACTGTAATACTGAGCGTGTAAAGTGTTACGCAGGAACACACAAATAGGCAAGTGGAAGATCTAAATCAATTACATTTTATTCATGGCATCACACTTTGTAGGTCAGAAGAAGACAAAGCACAGACCTACTTGTGCTGCGTCTCTAATAAATCCACACGCCGTAATACATTCCAGTACAGCGCAATACACTGGCTGAATGAAAAAGAAATCTAGGTTACACAAGGTAAAATCTACTTATCCATAGTTTTAATTGCTGGTTTAATTGCTGCTTGAATTAGGAGTTCTTATCACATTAGCACCTTGTTCCTCACATAGTGTCCACACTGATCGTTAATTTAGACAAGCTGCCGTTCTCAGTGTATTCTAGCTGTGTTCTCAGAGGGGGTCTTGTTTTGTAGATATAGAAAGAACAATCTTCAATTATCATCAAAGTTATTATACTTATTTCTACAGGTGTAACAATGGCTGGGATTTAAAAGGAAGTGACAGAGATGATCCAGTGCAACAATAAGAAATCAATAGTTGATTCTAAATTGACTAGAACTCAAAATAGGACAAAGTACAGCCATGTTAAAAAAAAACATTCCTGGTTTTAAAATGGTTTGTGTAAATATGCTAGAAAGCTGATTTCCCCATACATCTTTCAACACGTCAAATAATCCTTCCCTATGTCATTAACATTTGAACATTAGACTACCAGTAAGGCAGTCGTATATCGATCACGATCAGCAATCCTTCCCTATGTCATTAACATTTGAACATTTGAACATTAGACTACCAGTAAGGCAGTCGTATATCGATCACGATCAGAGGCCGGGAAAACCAAATCGTTTGGTCAAACAATGAATCATTGCTTTATGAATCCAAATGATATTGTACAGAGCGAAAGCCTGACGTTTAACCCCTATTTATTACTGCGATCTTATAGTTATTACCTAGTTGGTCCCTCGTTTCAAATGGATTTCATCCAAATATCATTTTAAAAGAACATTAAATAATGAAAAAAATTTAATAATGTGTACTTGGACCTAATGTTCTGTTTAGGACATTTCATTAATAAAAAAAAAACATTTAAAATATTGTACACATAAATGAAGCTGAATATTGAAATGAAAGGATTGTGTTCAGATCGGGGAACCCATACCGTGTTGATTATGATTACAAATGCAGGTACACAACCTATACGCACATAACAGCAGACCAAATCAGGTCATGTTAGGATGATGCTCTAATGTGAATATATTATTAGCATTATTATTTATGCAGCATTTTAAATATTCGGTTCAGGCTTGGTGTGGCAGTAGTTGACTGTGTAACACAATGTTTAGTCTTGTGAATTAAAAAAAGTTTGTGTAAAGCTCCACATGAATGCATACGTTTGTGATGCCAGGACAGGTCAAGATCTCTGGTTCATGCATCACTGGGAAATCTGGGATAAGAAAGTAATATGCAAATTACTGAAAGGGTCTCAGTGTTGCCCATGAAGCCATTTCAGCCCGGATGGTCAACATGTCGACTAAACATGTGGTGCAAACACGGATTTTAAAGGTGCACGTAGCACATAGTAGGCACGTGCTTGTGTTTTAGACCAGGAGAAAGAAAGAAAAATCACTGAACTATGTTTAAGACTTGGATGGAGTCGTGCATTTCAAGTGATCCGGATAAATACAAAATTGTAAAGGCACTCCGGGTGGATGAGAGTAGCTTCATGCAGACTAGATTTATAGTCATCGTTATTACAAATCACAGCGAAATGATGGATTGCATGAAGGCTGTGTGGGTTTAGTGATCGATCATGTGCTAATGCATTAATAGCAGAATGGATAAATACATAAATAACAGCAGATCCGGGGGGCACGGAATAACGCCGGAATAATGGCATGAAGAGACGCGGAAGTCTAATGAGATGATGTTTAGCACTATGTTTAGGATGAGTTAGGATGGGGGTTCACTGATTCAGCCGTGCATGCATATGCATATGTGTGTGTGTGTGTGTGTGTGGATGTACCTGTCATCGTAGCAGAAATCAGCGCCCAGCGTGTTGACGTACAGGACCAGAGCCACAGCGCTGCACACCAAATCTGCAATCATCTCTCCCCAAAAGCAATACAAAAAGAAAGAACAGCAAAGCACAGCCCCAGAGGGTTAATGCATCCCCTCTTTCAACTCACTATTCACGCTTTTCCGATTTCAGGCGAAAAAAAAACCAAAACAGAACATAAATCAAAGCAGAAAATCGGCGACCCCATGGCTGGAGCGCGTACTCCCCGGCGTGCTGCTCTTAGCCCATGGTGAGGATGAAGAGCGCGGCTGTGATCCCCAGTGTGAGACACGGACGTGCGCGGTGTTTACAGCAAGACAAGCTGCTCTCTCGTCTCCTTCCAGCCGGAGTGTTTGCGTAGTGCTGCATGGTGGACGCCGAATAAACGTCGCGACTGAGCCGCGTGTGGTCGGTGTGAGCACTGCGCATGCGCCAGGCACCTCCCCCGTGCCCGTGCCCGTGCTGTGCTATGTGCGCGCGCGCAGGCGACTCAAGACCGAACACACCGATTCCGCCAAACCGGGAGTTAATCTCATTTCTAAACACAGACACAGGAGTGCTCGGAAGACATCAAGTGACTCGTTCAGTTACTCAGCTTACACACACTGTCTCTTTCTTTTCTGTCTCAGTGTGTGTGTGTGTGTGTGTGTGTGTGTGTTAATAATAAATCTGGACCAAACGCTGTTGCGGTTCTCCGATTTGGGGAAAAAAAAGGAACGCAAGCCCTTCAACAGATGTGCAAAGTGTTACTGAAAAAAAGAGTACTTCAGAGTATATAGAGTAGAATGAAATGCCAGTGAAACTGGTATACCAGTTAATACTTGGTTGCCCCCCTACGGGTTCTTGGAGGGAACGTTGCACAGTCCTCACGCTGATGTTTGTTGAGGCCCCAGCATTGAGACAGTGTTACACACCTATCATCCATCACCAAACAAGACAGAGCTGCTTTACATCCCAAGAGCTGCAGGTATTCATTGTGATCTCTCAATTCCCTTTGAGAACACCATGATCACTCCTTCCTCAGAAGCACGCAGCCTTGGGGTAGTT
>JAOTRJ010000038.1:27814367-27827002 GCA_028564905.1 Leptodoras praelongus | reverse complement strand
CTCCACACAGAAAGGACCCAGGTACGATCGAACCCGGGACCTTCTTGCTGCTACACACCGAGCCACCATGCCGCCCACATATGCATTTCTGGTTGGGCGATATGGTGGCTCGGTGGGTAGCACCGTCGCCTCATAGCAAGAAGGTCCTGGGTTCGATCCCAGGTTGGGGCGCTCTGGGTCCTTTCTGTGTGGTGTCTGCATGTCCTCCCCGTGTCTGCGTGGATTTACTCCTTAGTTGCTGTTGTGTACATATTTATTTTGATTGCCATTACACTGCATAGTGTGATTAAACTGTAATAGTGGTTAAACTGTAGCAGAACAGAACCCATTGTCTATTTTCTTAGTTCCATTTTCCATATAGCTGCACTTTGTAGTTCTACAATTACAGACTGCAGTCCAACTGTTTCTCTGCATACTTTGTTTGTCCCCTTTATTCTCTTGTCCAGTGGTGAGGACCCCCCGCACACACACCATTACCACACACACCATGACCAAATCAGTGTTACTGCAGTGCTGAGAATGATCCACCCAAATAGTATTTGACTGTGGTGACCCTGTGGGGTCCTGGATGTAGATTAACAGATGGACTACAGTCTGTAATTGTCAAACTACAAAGTGCAGCTATATGGTAAGTGGAACTGAGAAAATGGAGAAAAGGTGGTGGTCATAATGTTATGCCTGTTCGATGTATAAGCTTCTCTTGCCAACTTACTTGAAACTTATCCATTGCAATGGAGACAATCTTTAGGATAAGATATACACTTCGTGTTCATGTGCGTGCTCTGACAGTCAGTAAGATCTAAAAAGATGTCAAGTCTGTCAGATCCTATAGAAATTCAATGTCTCATGCCAGGAAACTAGCAGTCAGTATCAGACACTCTTACCTGAAAGTTTTCTACTTTCTACTTGGTCCAACATGATGTGAAGGTGTGATGAGGTGAGAGAATTCAAGTACTGTGCATAAGGATCTAAACACATTTACAGAGCTATGAAGCTTCCTATAGTAAGTATAAGCATGGATCCCAATAATTATTGGGATAGAGCATAAAACATACAACAGCATACAACACTTGTTTCATTTGTGAACTGATTAAATGATGAAGCACACAGTGTCAACTGTGTCAAGCGGTTGACCTACTACAAAATGCACAGCTTAGTCAGCTGCAAAATAAAATCATTTTTAGTTGCAACACATTGCTTTGTGATTAATGCGTATCCAGTTTCTTGCTGTATACATCATTAGCTTTTATATTTCGAAAAGTGTTACACAAGTCTATTAGAATTTAAATAGCTCTAAAGTGTGTAGCAGAAACATCAAAACTGTGTTAATGTTGAATAAAGTATGGTCTGTACATGCAACTGAATATATACTATGTACACTATTTAAGATCATTTATCAAAAGCTATATTTGCGATGACCCTAATAAAATCATCAAATTATCAGAGAGAGCCATATAAGGTCTCTGTATGTAAATGGATTGTTGATGATCTCGGTCCGCAGAAGCTCATGGCACGCTTGACCGGTGATGTCATGCCCCTGTGTGTTAGATCAGGAGGTTTTGCAGTTGCTGACATCTCATCCTCTAGCTATCTCACACTTGCTCCCTGTGCACACAGTGTGCTACCTTCTGTCCAGATTGGACTAAAGAGAATGGCAGGGGTAGGAGTCACACAGCACCCCAGTCACACACTACCCCCATCTGCCTTAACACATGCCATGGGTCAGCACTAAACTTTTTTTTTTTTTTTTTTTTTGCCAAGCACAAGAATCTTGGCTAAGCAGGCTTCACAGATGCCATCGATTGCATGGTGGATCAGGAAGGAAATTCCTCATTCCTCAAAACAGCCGAATGGTTTCACACTGGTCAGTGCCGCCTTGTGTGTGTGTGCGTGAGAGACTGTTGGATAGATGATTAAAATGGAGATGGGACTGAGCTGTTTTCTCCTTGCTGTAATGTGACCGAGATTTTGCAGAAGTAGAAGCAGCTTCAGATTCTGCTAATTTAGTAAGCTACCAAATAATGAGGACTAATTTGTGCACACACTCAGTAGGTGGGCGTCTTGGAGCTGATTTAAAAGGAATAATTGTGTGAATAATGCCCAGTGCTAAATAAGAAAATGTGCTGTTTGTTCTCACTAGATTGCTTCTCCAAAATTAAGACTGAAACTGAGCTCTCAGTCCCATGGCCCATGAGTCACACTGAAAAACTGTTCAAAATACGGTATAAACTTAAAAGAGGATAGAAAAGGAAGTGCATTATAAGAATAATGTAAATGTCTTTACATTTACATTAATGGCATTTAGCATTATGGCATTTATCAGCCAGGGAGGGCTAGATTGAGAGGAAGGCTAGATTCCTCTAAGACACATGAATCCTGCCACTGCATCTTTTCAAACTGCTGCTCATGCTGCATCACAGGGCAGCTGAACACACTCCAGGGAGAAAAAAATCGCTATCTGATTCAAATTCACAATTTCCCAGCTATTCTGTTCATCATGCAGAATCTGTGAAACTCTTTTTTTAAAGTCTCTGTTTAAATGCTGTCAGCACTGAATGTGTGAACATTGGTTTCCTGGTGGTTTTATTATAATTGACTTGACAGCTGACTTTGCAGACAAAAACATTTTTTTTATTATCTCTAGTCTTAGACAGCATAACGTGATGGTTCACTGGTGACCAATTTACTGCCGTGGTTACCGAGGACAGCCAACAACAAAGGCAAAAGAAAGATGGAATAGGTTTAGGTCTAAGTTATAGGACATCACCAGGGGCTCAGTGGTGAAATGTAACTGAATCATAATACTAATAGACTGTATTACTGTATCCTTATTACCTCAGGTTCATTTTATAGAATGTTTGTGTATACTCTAGCCCATTTTCTGTAGGAGGTCATTGTATAATCTGATAGGAAAAGTATATGAACGCAGTGTGTTAGAACTGAGCCAAGATTTCTATTTAGGAATCTCATACACTGTGTAACTTTTTTTTTTTTTTTTTATCTGATGGAAACAGGCTTCAACAAATTTAATATCTGCCCTTCAAGACTTTCAGGCTTAGTAAACCTCATCATCACCAGATGGAGAGAACAACCTTGAGATCACAAAGAAAAAAAAATAATGCCTTCATTTTCTGGACTTCCAAAAAAAATGCCTAAAAAATTTAGATTTATTAAACACACAAGATGTCAACACATGCTATTTTACTTGTCTTGTAGATGAAATCCTCCATAGCTTCATAGGGTGTTATTCATTTTTGCAGGATTTTCCTCACTCGGGCCTTTAATAAATCAGATCGCCAGTCTGTGAGTGATTGGTATGGCTGGTGAGTGTTGTAATCCTTCTGGCTGAGGTGCTAATCCCTTCATCAAATCTCCAGGGAACAAAAAACTCCCATCTCTTATCAGTTCTGTTCAGGGTCAGTGGGTACAGGAGAGAACCTACTCGGAGAAGGTGGTGCTGAAACATCATAGCTCATGGATGCGATGATGGAATGAGGACAATCAAAAGTCTCTTGATTTACTTCCTTGATTTAATAGCAGCCATCAGTGATTTAATGGTTCACATAAGTAATCATACAATGTTATGCATTATTAATAGCATGTAGCCACGTTATTTTGCTAGACAGTGTGTACGAATGTGCCAAGACTGTAAAATCCAAATGAGGGATCAGATTCAGATATCTGTGGAAATGGACGCTACGAATATTCAGTAAATGATATAAGTTTGGGCATTGGTATCCAAAAAGCACTGCAATAATTTCTGTCTTTATTCCCTTGACCTAAGCTTTAAAATTGGCATGTGTAGGCGAGCCAGCTAGAAAATCCGACATTATTTTAAGAAAGTAATATGAAAAGAAATAGCTTTGCTCAGAATAGCTTGTCTGTTGGGAGGTTATATGTTTTATTAATGAAACTGAAGTTAAGGACAAGGGGCACTCAGGCTGAGGTCGATTAAAACTGGCAGACTGATACGGTTACACTGCCTTGGGATGTTCTACACAGTTTGTGGATGCAGGTTCCTCTACCCCAAAAAAGACCTAAGGGCAGGTAATTACCTCAACATTGTCAACAGCAGCAGTCACTCACTTCCTGTCTTTTTTTTTTGCAATCTTTTCCAGTTTACAGTGCATGGTGGTGCTCTCCAATCAGCTAGCCTCCTGCTCTGCGTATTGTTGTGTTGCTTTACAAATCTACCTTCATTTATCAGACTGTTGGGTCATCAAGTGAAGAATGCATTTTTTTCTTAAATGTCTGCAGGCCATATGAACATTAAAAGAACAGCAAATCAATCTTTATTATGAATGATACCGTCTTGGTTGCTTACATCTTGACATAATGGCCATAATTATAGGCATATTTGAATGTGAAATAATAACACATCCTACCTGTCCATGCATACTTGTCAAAAGAAAAACACATTACACTCCAGCCTAATCTCTAAACCTTTAAACAAACCTCAGAAAGTCAGGACACTTTCTACAAATGCAGTAAAAAATTAAATCTGTCATTTCTTCATTCAGTTGAACCTTTATTTAATAGACAAAAGGACAAAGACAGGCCCCCGAGTGGCGCAACGACAACGCATTCGCCCTATCATCCGGAGATTGCGAGTTCGAATCCCGGTGATGCCATAGCTGCCCGTGGCCAGGGGCTCAGAGAGCAAGATTGGCCGTGCTCTCAGGGAGGGAGGGGCAGCATACATTCTCACCCCATGTCAATCAGCGTGACACTGTCCAGTCACGGGCGTCTGTGAGCTCATGCATACAAGAGGGCGCTCTATGGCCCGCCCCACATGAGCCACACTTCAAAAAGAGGCAGCGGCATGAGTCACGTGTATCAGTGACAAGGGGGGAAGCACTGACGGGTGGAAATTGGAGACGACTAAATTAGGGAGAAAATCGGGGAAAAATCCCAAAAAAAAGGTCAAAGAGAAGATTTCATTGTTAAGGCGAGTTTACCACTGTGTCACATCACCTTTTCTTTTAATTATACTTTGTAATCGTTTGGGAATTGAGGATACTAATTGCTGCAGTTTTGCGAGTGGAATTTTTGCCCATTCTTTCTGTATACAACACTTGAGCTGCCCAACAGACCATGGTCACTGTTGTCTGATTCTCCACTTCATGTTGCACCATACATTTTCAATAGGAGACAGATCTGGACTGCAGGCAGGCCAGTCAAGCACATGCACTCTATATAAATGAAACTGCACTGTTGTAACTTGTGCAAAATGAGGCCTGGGATTGTTCCATGAAAATATGTTGTCTTGACGGCAACATATCTCTCCAAAATACCAGTATAAGCCTCAGCGTCAATGAGACCTTTATATGCAGATCATCCATCCTGTGGGCACTGATGCACCCCTATACCATCACAGACGCTGGGACGCTTTTCATTGGTGACAGTCTGGATGTTTTTTTTCTTCATCTTTGGCACATACAAACTGATGATTTTGCAAAAACAAGCTAAAACATGAATTTGTTTGGCCACAACACATTTCCACTTTGATTTTGCGCCATTTCTGCGCAAAATCAATATACAGCTTCCTCTTTGCATAATACGGTTGCATAATACAGTTTCAGGTTGCATTTCTTGATTCATTGGTGGCTGTGAAGTGACAATGATTTTCTTCCAAAGTACTTCCAAGCTATGTCCATCATGGTAGCATGATGGTTCCTCAAACAATACCACCTGAGGGCTCGATGGTCAGGCACATTCAGCAGAGGTTTCTGCCCTTGTCCTTCACACACCAAGATGTCCCCTGACTCCCAGAATAGGTGGTGAAAGACCTAAATACTTTGCAAGCTTGTGCTGAGAAATGTTGTATTTGAACTGACTGAATTCTTTTACCACATAGTGGTGAACCACGACCCATCCTAGCTCGCAAAGACTAAGCTTTTGGTAATTTCTGCAAATTGTGGAACTTTCCTGAACAGTGTTACTTGTATTACTTGTCTTATTTTGCCTCTGTCCTGACTTTTGTTCATCACTGAAAACACTGCCACTTTTCTTTTCTTTAACAAATTAAAGATTTTAAAGCATTTTTAGAAAGTGTCCCAGTGATCTGGAAATGGATAAGTTTTACCTGTCAGACAACTTCACTTCCCACGCTGCACTCTGACTCATCAGCTAGTCTGAATTACAGCCAAAAGGCAGTGCATGAATGTAGTAATGGATTATCACAGCAGACATGCATTGAATATGCTTAATTACAGAAAAGAAAGAAAAAAAATCCACACAAAAGCCTTGCTGATAAGACATATCAGTATTCTTGGAGTTACCTCAAAGACAAATAACTTCATTTTTGTTCTATTTGTCTGGTATCTACAGGAGGTATCCAGAGAGAAAGATAGGAAAAGTCTATTTCCTTTTTTCAGGTTTATATAGTTCTAAAGCATTTTTCAAGGAGTTGCAACATGCACATTGATGCAGACAGCATCTTAGTCATTCATATAGAGTCTGAACTTTATATGAATGCAGTTATGAAGTAGACTTACTTATAGTAAGCTGTAAGCGGGTGAGTGCAGGGCAGCACACTGAATTCCCAAGAGACATTAACAATATGTTTTTCCGTTTGACAACTGAAAACAGCTTGTTGTGTTTATTGTAAAATCGTTTGTGTGCATGTGTAACTCTTGTCATATATCTCTTAGATCAGGCAAAGGCATGCAGTATGTGCAGTTTGATGACATCCAGCACACACACACACATGCACTTCTCGCTGCACTTCTCTAGTCCTCTTCATTATTTCTGATTTCTCGGGTTGGTACTCCTCAACCCTCTTTTCTGCAAGATCACTTTTTGCATCACTTTAATAGCAAAGATGATCACACCAGGGACAGAGTGACATAGAACATGAAGAGCAGTGTTGTTTGGGTGGATAGCTAAATGACAAATGTTCTACTGATGATAAATATTTCATAAGGAGCAAGCTGGCATACTGTGATACCAAGCTGTCATAGTGAGAGGGGCACAGTATTCTGGGTATAGAGTTGAACCAAAATAGTTTCTCGATATTCATATTTACAGGCTCCCTTATTAAAGCCTTCCAGCTCTTACGCCACACAAGTCACATACTGAATATTTTCCAGATTAAACAAAATCCATCACATTAACCCACTGTCTTATATATGAACTTGCTTACTTCCTGGGAGGTGCAACAAGGTCTCTGAATCAATTCCGTAATCAATACTCTAAATTACGCCTAGGTGTGAAGGATTGAGTGCACGCGTATTCCCAACTCTCGGCCAGTATTACGGATTCATCCTAACCCTGACAAGAATAAAGCAATTACTGAAAAGAAATGAATGCATAATTCACTAGCAGGGTCTACAAAAGATAAAATTTTTACCTGAGTAAAATACATGAATGTGGCATACTAAGCTTGGAAGTTATTTCAGGAATGATCATTGTGTGTGTGTGTGTGTGAATTATTATGACACCTGTCCTTATTATATAAGGACAGGTGTTAAATTTGCTATAGCCCCCTTTTTTGGCTTTGTTAAAGCTTTTAGAAATGAAATATTAGTATTTACTATTTTAATAATTACTGAAATGGTGCCTTAGTAAAGTAAAGTTGCTCACAAAGATGATTTCTTATTAGATACTTTAGATAAGACATTATAGAAATATGTCTTTATTAAGAAAATGTACACTCATGCATAAATGCTTATGTTTGACAATCCTATTGTAATTTGCTTTCAGGGCCATATTGAGTTTCTGAACGTACTGTAGCTATCTAGGACAAAAAGCATCAAGCAAACACCTCACTCACACATCATTTCCTCTCTCTACTTTGCATCTGAAGTCGCTAATACAGTTCTTGTTAGTAAATCGTTCGAGCATGCCTACTAACACAATTGCACATTCAAAGTTCTCAACAATACATACAAACGATATCAACAGTCATCGCTGCAAATACTGTTCTTCGAGAAACGCAACAATTATTGGTACGCTTATAAAGCCAACACAGTAACAAGTAGATTATTAAGTTGAGCTGAGACTCTTTTTTGGTTTGGTATGTTGTTAAATGTTTTGCTGCTGCTTTGACGCCACTTTGTGAAAAAACTCTAGAATTTGATATATGGTGTATAAGGAAAATCCACTGTCATGTCCAGTTTCTGACATATCACCCACTCATATTCCTGAGCAGGCAGTAGGGAGCAGAAATTCTACCTATAGGTGTGATTTATATGATATTCGTAATGCAACAGAAGTAGCAGAAGATGTCTTGCATCATTCAGCACAGTTCTCCAGTAAGCCATGCGGCATAGGCAGCCCACACATGGGAGCTTATGCACAGAGTGTGGAATGTGCCTTGTGCCTTGAGGAATGCTTCTGATGAAATGAAACATGCTGTAGGACCACAGTAGTTGGAGAATTTCTTTAAAGTTTGCCAAAAAGTGCTATGAGTTCATGTATATTTCTTAAAGGAGAAATCCACCTTGAATGACTTGTATCTCAATGTTTAATCTATCTGTAATATGTAATAAAAAAAAATGATTTGTATTATGATTACATTCTGACACTTTCGTTTCTTACATTGCTTACTATCAGTGGGTCGCTATTCGATTACCCACTGATAATGGTGCATGCTGCATTGACTGACTGAGATGTGATTTCCTCTCTTGAAAGATTTATCTAAAGCAAACACTTGTATATACAGCATAACTGTTTATTCATACATTGTATACACTGAAGCACCCGCCTATGCAAAATACATAGCAATGCCACCTATGCACGACACTGGTTGTGTGCGCCAGTTCATATATAAAGCAGTAGACATCTATGGAAAGTTTTAAAGCTGTTTCTATGGTGAGAGTGGCAAGTTATTACAATTTTGTGATTTTTAACGCGATTTAACAGTTGCCGCTCGTGAGATGGGTTATAACATTTAAGAGGTAGAAGCAAAGCTCGGATTTTTATTAGTGCTGTAAAAAGAATTTCATGGTTCAAGAATTGATCACAAAAAAAAAAAATTAATGCCACTAAAAATTTTAACGCAGATTAAAAGTTTGCTGGATTACCCAAACCCGCAGCACCATCAGTGAACACAAACATTCAGGAATTGACTGCTAGGTTACTTGTTTTAGGCTGCATTACGATGACAGGCTGTATCCCTGCTCCCTACACTTTACACAGGGTATAGAATCCCAAGGGCTCTTCAATACTCGGTCAATAAAACGGCTGTATTTAGCATGCTGAATCGAACAACACTGTTCAGACTATAAAAATGATCAATCATCTTTAATATTTCACTTGTATCAAATTAAATGAATAATGAGGCAACATTCAACATTTCTCTTAAAACAGACCACTGATAAACGGCAACAACATTTTCAATGGCCCTACGATGCTTACCTGCGTGTACAATGCAAATCAAAATGTGCATTAAAACTGAGATTAACAGTGTTTAAAAAATGTAATCGCTTGACAGCTCTAATTTTTACGTATGATCATTTCATGGGTGTACCGTGACTACAAGAATTATGGCAAAACCTCGGAAAACCTTGAACTTACGACAGCAGTGTGGCCATAAAATGACTCTGGCTGAACGCGACCTGCGTTGCCTGGCAAGAATCGTTTCATGTGATAGGTGTGCAACACTGCCTCAAGTAACATCGGAATTAAATGTTGGGGCCTCAACAAACATCAGCGTGAGGACTGTGCAACGTTCCCTCCAAGATCCTGTGGGAGACCTCCCAAGTTTTATCTGGTGTAGCAGTTTTTCTGGTACTACATTGTATGTCCATGCTATGAGCAGCCATGTTTTGACATCACTTGCTGAATTGGGGGTTGAGGACACTTCTGAGTTGAACAAGATTTTTTTTAATATGGTTTATGCAGAGGTCGGAAATTACGAGTTGCAATGCTTAGTAGAATGCAGCATTAGCCCTTGTCTCATACAGTATCTATCTAAAGAAACCTGTGCAGCAGTGCTTTAGTCCTTCATTCCTGTCCGGCTGTCTTACCTTCTCATGTGTACACTGCTCACACAGGTCAGCTTCCAAAGGTGTCATACTAACCACACCCTAAACACCATGGTGCCTTGTCATCTCTTAGATCATTAACTAGGCCATCTGAGTCCCTGTCATAATTCAACACAACCGTCTCATATAGTTGCAATGCCATCTTGAGTCCAAGACTTGAATTTTAATTATTAATATGAAATCTACCATTGCCGTAAAATGGTAAGTGGAAAATGAAATGTGCTGTTAATTTTTAGGAGCTAACAGAAAAACCTGACAGTTTTTCCCTTATGTGTCCACCTATGATATCAGTGCAGCACACAAGCACTAATTTCTCACAGGAATAAAGAAAATGCAGCATCAACCAGCAAACTGGCACCAAAATGGCTAGGCACATTTCTGTATATACACTCCTGATCGAAATCTTAAGACCAGCTAAAAAAATGGAAGAATTTGCATTTTGCACCACTGGATCTTGAGAAGGTTCTAAGCAGAGCTTCACAATGCTAAAAGAAGAAATGGGACAGCGTGGTAGGATTGTTGAGCTGCATAAGCAAGGCCTCTCACAACGCGTATATATATATATATTTACAATCACAGTAATTTCAGCCACTGAGGATTACACTGCATTGTATCTTGCTCTTTCTCAAAACTGTATGTGTTTTCATGCACAATCATTGTTTAGCAAAGGATACAAATATTTCACTTGCCAGATTTTAACTGTTAAACAGGTGCAAAGGCATCAGTTTGCTGTCTTATCTCTTGTCTCTTGGCCTCTGATTGAGTATCCTCTTCTGCATTGCTTATCCAGCATTCCTAGGCTGCAACACCATGCTGTTATTTTCTGTCTCTGCTTGTGTAAAGTGAGAGAAAGTCAGGATTCGGATGGTTTTGCCTGCAGGAGGGATGAATGCAGCTGTTGGAGATTTGGGAGTTGCAATGTTTCCTATGGAGCAGGATTAGGCAGAGCATGCTGGGGGAAAAAGCTCTGAACACCCTATAGAGCTGTCACCAGAGACCTGAGTTAGAAACAGGCCTGCCGTAGATGGACTTGAGTGTGAGTGCGTTTGTGTGCTGGGCAGGCTCTGCATGTGCTGAGCAGAGTGGTCAGACTGATCAGGACAGCTGTTGACCCTGAACTAAATGCTGTATGACTGTGTCGCTGTGGGTGTGTGAGTGTTTTAGTGCAAGCTTAGATTCAGGGTTCTTTTAGGTCAAAGCTGTGTGTGAGACTGTTTGCACACAAACCTGATTTAGAGAGGTTTTTTTATTTATTTATTTATTTTTACGAATGTCATCTATATCACGGAATACTCCAGAGGACAGTGTCCTCATTTCATTTTCTTTTGCCACTGTGACACACATGCCTCTCCTCTTTGGACCAGGAGCATGACATACATTGCATCACACAATTACCAAAACGGGGAAAATTGGGAACTCTCTGTGGAGTCTCTGTATTTCTGCTTGGAATAATGAATAATATTTCATTGTAAATACAGAACAATTGTTTTTGCCCTCTTGGCTCAGAATAAACCAAAGGTGGCAGACTGGTGAAACAGGTGAATAGATGAGGCATGACATCACTGTCTTCCTCCTGCTGCCTCTGATTTTTCCTCTTTTTTTTAAATCATACTCTGAGCCATGTCTGCAGAGTAGGAAATTGCCTGAGGTGTAATTTAGAAAACCATTGGGTTGTAAATTCAGGGACTAATAGAATGTACATAGTGATGCTGATATTGCAGTTAAATTACAAAGATTTAGTGAACAATCTAGCTTTTATTTTTGGTCTCTTAGTGCAGTTTTTCTGTAATATGAAACATAAGAAACAGTGAAAAGCCATGAGTACTAAATGGTTTAGAAAACCAGGTTTAATAAGTACACAAATAGCTGATTTTTCAAACTCTATCACAGGGCTGCAGAACACAATCAGAGGAAAAGCATATATATGCTCATGGATGTCCATGATTGGCTAGTGTCACTTTGATTGCCATTCCTCTGTCCCCAAGAGCATGGCCAATTTTACTCTCTTTTGGTCTACCTTCTGCCCATGGATGGCTGTCCAGAAAGTAATGAGAATTAAATTTGTATACTCCATAGGGCTTAGAGATGGGGATGGTGGTTCACGGTTAGCTAGAGTGAGATCACAGTAGGACCCAGTTCGGTTGCATTCTAGCCTTCACAGTGCCTAGACTGTTTTTGTGAAACCCTGCTGAAGTGCTTCATCTCTGGAACAATACAAGCAAGTGTGGAGCAAATGTTGGATCATTTAACAAGAGAGCCCAATTTCCTGACCAGAATGATCACAGGAGAGGAATCATGGATGTTTGAGTACCAGCCTGAGACAAAAAAAAAGCATTGAATGGCACATGACAACATCACCTCACCCAAATAAAGCTCACATGAGCAGATCAAAAATTAAGCCACTGTTCATCGTCCTTTTGATTCTCAAGGGATCGTCCATAAAGAATTCATACCAGAAGGCTGAGATTAAAACATGTTTGAAAAGCCACCACTTAGGCACAGTAAAGACCGAGACTCTGAAGACTCAGAATTAGTCTAGATTTTTAGTAACCAGACATTACTGAGGTAGTATACAGAGGTTAGACAATGAAACTGAAACACCTGTCATTTTAGTGTGGGAGGTTTCATGGCTAAATTGGACCAGCC
>JAOTRJ010000038.1:27653379-27669203 GCA_028564905.1 Leptodoras praelongus | reverse complement strand
AGGTCGCCCCACCCGGGGATCGAACCCGGGTCCTTCTTGCTGTGAGGTGACAGCGCTATCCACTGCGCCACCGTGCCACCCCAGGAGCTATATCATTCAGATATAATATAAGTATACAGAACATACAAAAACCTCTGTTTTATTAGATGTTGGACAGTGTTGTAGTATAAGTCAGATAACACCAGCTGAAATGTCCAGATATCAGGAAATTACAAACTTGATGGAGGAAACCGCAACTGGGCTTTGTTTTCCTTTCCCCTTATCTGTCATATTGCATTTTGTCTCTTTGCGACTTTAAAGTCAACTCTTTAACTGTATAACTGCACTCACTGAGACTTTTTAGGAACACCTGTACACCTGTAATTGCATTCATGCAATAATCTAATCAGCCAATCATGTGGAAGCAATGCTTTGCATAACATCATGCATATACAAAGCTTTGCATCAACCATCTGAATGTGGGAAATTTGATCTCAGTGATATGGCATGACTGTTAGTGCCAGATGGGCTTGTTTGGGTATTTCTATAACAGCTGATATCCTGCGATTTTCATACACAACAGTCAGAATGGTGCAATTAAAACAAATACACCCAGTGAGTGGCAGGTCTGCAGACAGAAAAGCCTTGTTGATGAGAGAGGTCAACAGAGTATGTTCAAACTGGATTGAGCTGACAGAAATGCCACAGTAACTCAGATAAATACTCTGTAGTATTGTGGTGAGCAGAAAAGCATCTCAGAATGCACAACCTATTGAACCTTGAGATGGATGGGCTAAAAACACAGAAGACCACGTCAGGTTGCACTTCTGTCAGCCAAGATCAGACAACTGAGGCTGCAGTGGGCCCTTACCAAATCTAAACAGTTGGAAAAGCCTGGAAAAGCGTAGCCTGGTCTGATGAATCTCCAGTTCTGCTGAAGCAGGCAGATGGTGGAGTGAGAATTTGGCACAAACAACATGAATCCATGGACCCAACCTGCCTTAGTCAACAGTCCAGGCTGGAGGAGGTGGTACAACTAGCAAGTCAGAATGACTTAGTGCAGATTATTTTCATATCTTGCTCTCAATATAATGCAAGTTAACCCATAAGAACCCATGGTGACATACATGTCACAAACCCTTTAAAAGTATGTATAGTATGTGCATTGTTGGATATGTACATACTGTGTGGAGTATGTACAAAAAACACTTCTCTAGACAATACCTTGTGATGTAAATGCTAAAACTTCAAACGATTTCATACCCTAAAGGTTTTGTGACATGTATGTCACTATGGTTTCTTATGGGTTAACATGACAACCACATGTCTTTCATTTTATTACTTTTTAAATGCCACTGTGCCATATTCCCTCAAATACCCTTCATGCTTTTTCACTCATGTCAGTCACTGATCACGAAGATATGATGACCAGAGAAGGTCATATTAAAGAAGATAAGACATGTGCTTGAAGGATTTGGGAATGCATTCATTTCTTCCCTGGGCTTTCAGCGGTTTAGCTCTGGCCACTCTCCAGCCATTGAATATGTTTTTAATTTATTCTACCATTTGACCTCCAAATCTCAATCCATTTATTTATAATTATGGCTGAGATGAAGCTAAACTGGCAGCATATACAAAGCGATTAATATGAACAGTTCATGCCATGCCGCACACTTTCAAACTAAAAGGCTGATTGTTTAATTAGGACTGCTTTACTTTGTAATCACAGCCCATCAGGACTGGCAGAAGAGGTGGAGGCAACAAGATGACTGACAATTAGATGTTCTATCTTGTTTGTGCTGTCATTGCTGTTTCCCAGCAGTGAGGTGAAGACACAGGTACAGTTGGCCCTGTAGCTACTAAACACACTCTCTGTGGATTACAGTGTGATATTGCACAAACACACCTCCACATGCAAACATGACCCTGTGGTGACCTGCCATCTGACTACAGCAGATGGAGGCCAGGCACCAGATTAGAGCATCCATCTTTACGCCTCTGACCTCATTCCAACATGTGTGGCACTGCACACTGGCCAAATGAAGCCGTATTAGCTGATTTTAGGGGAAACGTGCTTGGGTAGCACTTTCAGCCACGGGCTCACAGACAGATGACCGGCATTACCTGTACAGCTCTTTTACGGCTGTTAGACCAGAATGGCACAGAGATAATGCGTGGGTTAGCAGCTCTGTTTAGACACTAATGGTGTGCCATTAATTTAGTGAAAGCAATCGGATTTCAGAACATGTACCCAGCTTGGATATACACACACATAATATTATGTGATTCCTCAGCAGGCATTGTGTAATAGATATCATGACTTACGTTAATCAGAGCAGAGACCCAAAGTACAATAATTTGTTGTAGTTTACACTTTTGGAGCCTGCTGTTTGTCACTGATCTGTGCTGATTTCCTGTTTCTCCAATTTGGAAAGGATATGCGAGATTATTGTTTGTGCACTCTTGGGAATCTTGTATTGCCTGCATGCTCATGGTTGTCAGGACAGACTGAAAATAAGCCCTGGAAAAGATCAGCGACAAGGCCCTGAGCCAATTAAACGATATGCCTGATGCTGGCCAAATATCTGCAAAGTCATGCCATTAGGATAGGGTATTGCTTATCATGCATTTTGTAGACAGAGGAGGGAGAAGCATCTGAGCCTCAGAGCTCCTCACAGTGTCTCAGTAGGACAAACATTGCTGGTATTAAGACAAAATCGACATAACATCAATGCCATACTGGAAACTAGAGTCCAGGACTACAGAACAGAGACATACTGCAATAGCCAAGTATGTATTTTGGGGCAGGCACTTTAATGGAACAGGATATGAGAATTAGAGGAAGAAATTAAATCAAAGTTGTTTTCAGTTGCAAGCAGTGCTGCCAAGGTCTTTGATTTGAGGGCATTTTCACATTTGGTGCCAATACATATGTATATAACTAGGAGCTATTCTGGATATTTGGTGTTTTTTACACAGAAAAATTCCTTCCAAACTGCTAATTGCTTGTACAGTTTTGTATGGCACATCTACACTGTGGGCTGCATTGCCATATTGTTCTTAATAATCTTAAAATATTTTTTATTGTTAAGATTAATAATTCAATGTGAAGTTTTTTATTTTGTGGAAATGGCTTTTCTATCCCAAACATATTCACTCTTCTTCTGCTCCATGTCAGTTCACAGCTCATTCCTTATGAAATATTGAAAACAATATCAAAAAAGTGCATCTTTTAGTACTGATCAAAGCTTTTAAAGCTATGCATTTCTATGTGAGAATAATGCAATGTTTTTGTGAGACATTAGATGTCTGTGCTTTTTTTTGCTTAATATATTCTGGGCACTCTGTATGAGCCCACAGCATACCTTCTACACAGCATACGATCGCGAAACTCTATATAGTAACTAAGTAATGTGACAATTTGAACCAGTCGCATAAATCGACTCCTAAACTCTACCATAGATTGGGGTAAAACAGATAAAACCAAGATAACAGTTCGCAGTGATTAGTGTTCTGGACCACACTGGGGCTCAGTAACTGCTTTCACACTTGACCAAACATTGAACTCTTAGAGTAAGTGGATGCGAATCTGCAGAAAGCATGTGAAAAGGCCTTCTCACTGAGCTCCTATTATTATTATTATTATTATTATTATTAAAAGAAACAGGTTAAGAAGAATTATTTTACCCCCATTCTGGAAAGTGATCTGAAGTAGCATAATACGAATGATTAATTTTTAGTACATTAATATGGTACATAGTTAACTTGCATATTGTAGCAAGACCTTTTTCCCCTTCCTCCTATTCATAGAGTCTGCAGAGAGTTGGAGTTTGCTGTGACTATTTTTTTTTTCAACTTAACACAGCCACATCCGATTTCTCAAGCTCAAGATCAAAACTCTAATTAGAGACTAATGATTTTTCCCATTAGCTAGAGGTGGCAGGTGTGACAAGCCTGACAGTAGCTTCATTTAAGAGCAGACAGAGACATGGTTTCAGCCAGGCCAAATTAGCATACCAGTATTAAAAACATTCACACTGTCCAAACACTACTCAACAAACTCCACCATCTGCAAGCCTGTGTCCAACTTTACCATGAGAAATGAAGGCAAAGCAAACACAACAATCACAAGCAGGTGTCTCCTCCAGCCTACACACTTGTCTGGACTTCATTTGGTGTGTGCTCGAGTTGAGTTCCAACTGCAAAGGCTTTGTTTAAACATGAGCAGAGGTCAAGCAAATAAACTCCTAATGATCAATGCATTTGTTCAAGTCTATAAATTAGGCAATAAATTAACTCTAATTGAAGGAGTTGTATTGTTCTTCCTGAAGCGAAACTATAGAAATAGGCTTCCTGTCTTTCCTCGTGCAGTGAACCACCAGGCCTACATTCAGACCACAATCTCATGGTGGCAGGATGCCAACAGTGCTAAGTCTATCTGTCCTTAAGATTCCTGATTTATATTTAATTACAGAAAAGTTTCATTTCTTTAATCAGAAGCGTGCATTGCTTTTTCTTTAACAGCACAGAAGTTCCAGTTGTAATGTAAATGATGCATTTATATTAATGCTCACGTTCTAATGTTATCATTTCTACAGTAACAGCCCATACACATAATCAAAGGCTAGTAATAAATGGGTTTAAAACGTTGTTGCTGTTCAATAAAAAATGTATAAACATTGATATGGAGAAATTTTCTCTTAACATTTATGAAAATGTAACATTTATGAAAATGTCAGAAAGTAAGTTTACTGGCAGCAGAATCCTGAGGGAAAAGGAGTTTGTCATACTGATTTTTTTTCCGGCTTTTTACCTTCAAAAGAGAAAAAAGAGACACTGCTATAACATAGGCAACAGGCATAACCTTGAATCAAGGACATCCCATAACCATACCATTTAGAAAGTATGATGTGTGGGTCATTAATAATAAAAAATATTGTAAGCTATGGCAAATCCCTGTGGTAAGCAGAATAATGGACGTCTCTCTATGTTGTAACAAGAAAATAATCCACTGCACAGTGGTAACCGTGTATAACAGGAAAGCAGTCACATATAAAACATTTCTGCATGGTCCGTCATGCATTATTCCTTGCTTATTAAAGCTTGTCAGACCGAGACACGTATCTAGGAAGGGAAAAAGATACAACGGGGCATTCTGATACTATCAAGTAATAGCGATTTTTTATTATGCTTTATTCCTCCTCCATGCATAGTTATTTGTTAACTACTTTTTTAGATATTAAGCAATAATTCTGCAGTAATATTCTGGACCAACATTAGTAAGGAGATTACTCTTATCGTTACTATTATCACTTATGTTATTGCCACTTTTAAAAAAAAACTGTTCTGTCACCAATCATTAAGTAAAATAAAAGACCCATTCCAAAAGAATTTAATATCATGGAAAAGTTGATTCATTTCCATAATTCCATTCAAACAGTTAAACTTTCATATATTATAGATTCAGGGCCCACAATTTAAAGTATTCAAGTATTAGTTCAAGTATTATTTGTTTATTTTTACATAATTTGGGCTTCCAGCTCATAAAACCCACAAAAACAGGAATTCAAAAAATTAGAATATTGTGGAGAAATCAGCCCAAATTTTGCAGGGCATGAATATTTTAAATTGAGTGGGACAAACTAATCATCTACTAAACTCAACGCATGGGTAAGCCACAAAAGTTCATAGCTAAGGAGGCTGACTGTACACAGAGTGCTGTGTCCAAGCATATCACTGGAAAGTCTAGTGGAAGGACAAAATGTGGCAGGAGAAGATGTACCGGCTGAAGAGATGACTGTGGGCTTCAGAAGATTATCAAAAAGAGAAGATTCAAGAATCTGGCAGTCCAGAAAGAGTGGAATGAAGCAGGAGTCACAGCTTCAAAAACCACCACATTCATACGCATCCAGGAGATGGGCTACAACTGTCTGGTTCCTCGGGCAAGCCACTTCTGAACCTGAGCCAATGTAGGAAGTGTCTCAACTGGGCCAAGGAGAAGAAGGGCTGGACCGTTGGCCAGTGGTCCAAGGTCCTCTTTTCCGATGAAAGTAAAGTGTGCCTTTCATTTGAGTTTGGAGGAAGACGGGTGAGGAACAGAACCCAAACTGCTTGAGGTCCAGTGTGAAATATCCACAGTCAGTCATGATTTGGGGTGCAATATCTGGTGCAGGTGTTGGTAAACTCTGCTTTCTTAAATCCAAGGTCACCGCAACAGTCTAGCAGAATGTTTTAGAGGACTTCATGATTGCTTCTGCTGAGGATCTGTATGGAGATGCAGATTTCATCTTCCAGCAGGACCTGGTCCCTGCCCATGCCATCCAGAAGCACCAAAGCCTGGTTTGATGCCCACTGTGCTTGACTGGCCAGCCAACTCTCCAGACCTAAACCCCTTTGAGAATCTATGGGTTTTCCTCAAGAAGAAAATGAGGACCAAAAGACCCAACAACAAAGAAGAGCTGACAGCAACCATCAAGGAAATCTGGGCTTCCATAACTCCCAGGCAATGCCACAGGCTCATTGCCTCAACTGACATATCATTTTGAAAGTACCATATTTTGATTGATTTGATGTGATCCTAATTTCTTTTATTTTCCAAAAACTGAGAAGTAGTTTGGGCTGATTTCTCCCCAGTATTCACATTTTTTGAATTCCTGTTTTGTGGGTGTTATGAGCTAGAAGCCCAAATTATGTAAAAATAAACAAATAAATACTTGAAATTGTTTAAATTGTAGGCCCTGAATCTATAATCTATGAACGTTTAACTTTTTGAATGGAATTATGGAAATTAATCAACTTTCCTATATTTGGAATGGGTCTGTATAATAGAGATATAACAGTGTAGATGAAAACTAACTTTTTTTAGATCTTGACCTCGACTCGGTCTCAGTTCCTCCAAAGACTCAGCCTTTCACACCCCAAAATCCCAAAAGTCTTGGTCTTTACTCAGACTTGACCCTAATGTCATGGTCTTGTCTCGGACTCAGTATAAGTGGTCTCATCCCCATCACTACTCCTCACATAATATTTTATCATATCAAAAATTATACACATTATTTGTCTATTTAGTGTATGTGCAGTGCCTGTTATGTATTGAAAGTAAAAAAAATGTGTAAGATGTTACTATATAAATGATAATGTATTTGAATTAGTGCATAAAAAAAACTTTTTTTGAAACTATCGTTTGAGTTGTTGTTGTGCTGTTATACAAATTACACCATACCTTCTGAATTAATCAGAAGTGAGAATTCAGCAGCACTGTGGTATAATATGCACATCTCTGCTTCACTGTGGTTCACTTCCCAGCTCTGTTGCAGCATGTTTTTCACAGATATGATACTAGATATGATATCTTCTTGGCCCCGGGCTAATTGTTAATAGGCCGTGTTAGAGCAGAGTGATTGCGCAGTGCACGCTGGGGTAATTGGGTCGCCTCTGTTCAGTTGTGAAGCAGAAGTCATTATTATGCATTTTAGGCCAATGCCACTATTCAAATCTGCTATGAGTGCTGTTATAGTGTTCTCTGACAAATATGAGCACTGTGTGTGTGTGTGTGTGTGTGTGTGTGAGAGAGAGAGAAAGAGAGAAGACAGAGAAAGAGAGAGAGTGTATACTGTTCTAACACTGTCTCTGTATAATAAGAATAAGAATTGTCTGTGGGTTTGAGGTCTTTCTGTGGGAGAGATTGTTGATGTGTCTCCTCCTCTCATTTTTCTCTCACCTCTCAGCAGAATTAGGTTTGATGGAGCCTGCAGGGTTCACAGGGAGCCAATACACAGCATACAAACACCAAAATATCTTCTTAGTGTACCTCCTCTCAGAAAGCTCTCCTTTATTATTACTCTTGACCGATTATCATTGTTGACTTTCTGCATCACATCAGCATTACTGTTAATCAGTAACTCATTTTACACAATTGTTTTGAGATTTCAGGTGTATTTGTATCTGGGGTTTTTGTACTAGAACTCATTTGTAATGTCTCTTATTAATGATGAATCTGTAAATGCATGAAATAAATATGTAAATTAGGCCAGCGCTGGTGGTACAGTAGTTATCTGGAAAAGATTGTGGTGATTGTGCTAAATGAAATAACTCCACCAGCAATGCCATTTTGTGTTATTTCAAGCTAAGTGCTTGTGCATTTGATACACAAGGGCAGTTTGATAGGCGAGAGCTTTAAGCACATAATATACAGTATGTTCAATTACACCCACTGATGAGATATTTATCTAATGCAATCAAGTCACAGCAGCTAGTCATAAGGAGAATCGTATACCACATTTTACGGCTTTTACAACTCATTTTATAGCTTCATGCTCACTGGGCCGAAGAATCACCTAATTATATAATACCATTAATTATATACAGGCTAGTGGTAAAGAAAAGCACCACTCAAACCAAAAAGTGCCTTTTTACAAAGGGGTCATGTATCGCCCTGTTCAGACCTGGCATTAACGTGTGTCCTGGGTGATCAGATCACAGGTGGTTACCGCTAAGGACAAACAACTGCATACTCAGCTAACTTTTTCTTCTTCTTTTAATTTGCAACAGACTAGAAACAAGAAGTGTGTTGCTGCCTCCCTCTGGCTAAAAACAAGAACGCATTTGGTCTGTGAGAAAAGATGTACGTGTTTATTTGCATATAGAGCGGGGAAGCGAGAGCCAATCGCAAGTGGTTACTCGAGACGCATGTACAGTACATACGCATTCCAATGCCAACTGTCTACTGACATACTTAGAGCTGTCCACTTCTGATCAGATCACCCAAGATGCATGTTAATACCAGGTGTGAACAGGACCCTAAATATATGTCGTATCTGTCGGCCTAGGGTGTTTTCCTTTCTAGTACAAACTGTGGGATGAATGACAGATGTTTATTCCTGGCCTTGTTGCTGTTTTAGGTCAGTGAGAATGCCAAGCAGGATCTGAAAGACGGCCTGTCTCTGTACTACTCAGAAAACAACGTCGGTCTGAAGAACGCCTGGAACATCATCCAAGCTGAGGTACGCATACACATTAAACTTCTGATTTGTAACATCAGCACATTATATCTCCAGGCAAAGATTTGTCTTCTTGTGTGGGTTTTTTAATCCTCTTGACAAAAGAGCTTGGATTAGATATTTCTCTAAAGGCACCTAAAAGCAAGAAATGGTTCTGTGTATTTGAATTTCAAAAGACCAATCACAAGCCACTGGCAGCTTCTGACAACTGTTGATTCATGACTTTTTGTTGTAAGTGACTGATGGTCTAGCTGAATTGAGGAATTGCTGGGTACGGCAGAAGAGCTAGTGGAGAAATGCAGGCAGATATTCTGCCTGTTTTCTTCTCTCTTCCATTACCTGAGTAATGTTGACTTTGTGCTGTTTGGCTGTCTCTGCATTGGCACAGTGGAAGTGCTGTGGTGTGACTGGGTTTACAGACTGGCACGAGGCTCTGAAAGAGAAGGTTGTACCTGACCGCTGCTGCCAAGAACACTATCAGGACTGCGGCCGCAACGTCACCAACGAGTTCTGGAAGCGGGTGAGTAGCCAAAGAGGGTACAGAACAGGAATGTGTGTGGGATAATGTTGGTGTAATGTGTGTGGGATCATTTGTTTTGCCAAATAGCTTCATTTTATAGTGAGAATAATTCAATTGTGGCTTAATTGGGAGATAATACAACAAACATTTTGTTACTTGTTATGTAGAGCAAGAGCTAGTATGCTTGCCAGTCTTTCCTGATCTAAATAAATAAAAATCTAAATAAATAAACAGAATTTCAGCTATAAAGTCTATATTTTCTGCTTAACTGAGCTTTTACTCCACAGTGTACTCACATGAACTTTGAGAACACTCACACCAGCAGATAGATACAAAAATATATATACAAAGGAATGACATTTTTAGACTAAATGATGATCCATAAACACTGCACCTTTTAAAACAGACTTTGTTATCTCTTCTTTTAATGATTAATCTCCTGTCAGCCTATGTTCCTCATTAGCTTCTTATTGTTTAGGATTCTGCCAAATGTCACTGTGTGAGAAAAATGGAGACAACACTAAAATTACTTTGATCTTCCTGATCTGGTTAATAAGCCTGTTTTCTCTGTGTGACAGAAGGCAGTTAAACAAAGGATGGTACAGCTCACATGAAACCATTTGAATTAAGTGTACTTCTTGTGTACGGCTGCAGTACAGCTTTAATTAGGGAAGCAGAAGCACAAAATCCACACAGAACAACTTATCCACATGTGCCATGCCTCTAGTACAAGATCCACCACCGCATACACCGCTCATGACTTACAGCATGTGTTGGGAACAAAAGCTTTCGCTGGAGTGAAAGCTCCACTCTGTCATTCTTAGACATTTTTCTAGCACAAGCACTGCTCAGGAGCTCATGCTGCCAGAGAGCAATTCTCTGATATGGTGAGATAAGAAGACCTTTTGTAGATTGTATCATTAAATTGTAGCTTTGGAATACACATTTCATGTCTACTATTGGGAAATGCTTAGTAAATATCAGATTTTTAGTGTCACTAGGAATTTATAAAATTTTGAAACCCTGTTGCCTAGGACTTCAGAGACAAAGGGTTTCACCAGAGGGACTATTTGAAGAATCCTCATGGATGAAGAGTGACTGTTTTTGACTGACAGACAGATAGACCGGCAGATTACTTTATTCATGTCAAAGACAAAATTGACATATTACAGCAGCACAGAGAGTTAGAAGTATATATATATATACATGTCATTGGTTGCATCCACCAGTGTGTATATAAAGTAGTGCTTTCAAATTAACGTGTTAATGAATGCGCTAACATGTTAAAGAATTGACCGAAATTTTAAAAAATTAACGCCACCAAAAATTTTAACGCAGATTAAAAATGAGTTAAATTACACAAACCAGCGGTGCCATCAGTGAACACAAACATTCTGAAATTGACTGCTAGGTTACTCGTTTTAGGCTGCATTCCAATCGCAAACTGTATCCCTGCTCCCTACACACTACACAGGGTACAGAATCCCAAGGGCTCTTCATAGGGAACTCGGTCGCTAAAACAGCTCTATTTGGAACATCATCAACAGCACATCTTGATTACAGCACTTGGCTGTATTTAGCATGATGAATCAAACAACACTGTTCAGACTAATTTTGTATGCTGTAGGCAATTCCCTTCTATAATATTTCACTTTGATCAAATTAAGTCAAGTGAATAAAGAGGCAACATTCAACATTTCTCTTAAAATAGACCAGTGATAAATGGCAACATTTTCAATGGCCCTATGAGACCTACATGTATGTACAACGCAAATCAAAATGTGCATTAAAACCGCAATCCACGCCCATTAAAATATTTAATCACGTGGATGTGATAGACATCTATGGAAGCTTCTAGAGCTGTTTCTGCTGTGAGAATGGCAAGTTGTCACAATTTTGTGATTTTCAACATGGTATAACATGGATTTTCAAATATGAGCATTGACTAAAGTTTGCCTAAAGAATTCTGGCAAAACCTCAAACTTAAGACAGCAACGTGGGTGAACGTGACCAGCGTCAGCTGGCAAGAATCATTTTGCGTGATAGGTGTGCAACACTGCCTCAAGTAACATCAGAATTCAATGCTGGGGCCTCAAGAACAATATTCTTCAAGAAACAAATTTGTGAGGTCAGACACTGATGTTGGGCAAGAAGTCCTGACTCACAGTCTCCACTCATCCCAAAAGTGTTCTACCAAACTCGGGACCAAACTCGCTCATCCATGTCTTTATGGACCTTGCTTTGTGCACTGGTGCACAGTCATGTTGGAACAGGAAGGGGCCATCCTCAAATTGTTCCCATAAAGTTGGGAGCATGAAATTGTCCAAAATCTCTTGGTATGCTGAAGCATTAAGAGTTCCTTTCACTGGAACTAAAGGGCTGAGCCCAACTCCTGAAAAACACCCCCACCATAATCCTCCTCCACCAAACTTTACACTTGGCACAATGCAGTCAAACAAGTATTGTTCTCCTGGCAACCACCAAACCCAGACTCATCCATCAGATTGCCAGATGGACAAGAGTGATTTGTCACTCCAGAGAACACGTCTCTACTGCTCTAGAGTCCAATGGTGGTGTGCTTTACACCACTGCATCCGACACTTTGCATTTGCTTGGTGATGTAAGGCTTGTATGCAGCTGCTTCACCATGTAAACCCATTCTATGAAGCTCTCTACACATTGTTATTGAGGTAATCTGAAGGCCACATGAAGTTTGGAGGTCTGTAGTGATTGACTCTGCAGAAAGTTGGTGACCTTGTGCACTATGCGCCTCAGCACCCACTGTCTCCGCTCTGTCATTTTACACAGCCTACCACTCTGTGGCTGAGTTTGTTTGGCAAGAACGACTCAACTAAGTAAAGTAAAACGGCAGTCCATCATTACTTTAAGAAATGAAGGTCAGTCAAAATGAAAAATTTCAAGAACTGAAATTGAAAGTATCCTCAAGTGCAGTCACAAAGACCATCAAATGTTATGATGAAACTGGCTGTCAGCAGGAACACCCCAGGAAAGGAAGACCAAGAGTTACCTCTGTTGCACAGGATAAGTCCATCAGACTTACCGGCCTCAGAAACTGCGAGTTAACAGCACCCCAGATAAGAGCCCACCTAAATGCATCACAGAGTTTGTTTAACACTTTTTAAAAATTTACTACATGATTCCTTATGTGTTCCTTCATAGTCTGAATGACTTCAGTATTCATTTACATTGAATGAGAAGGCATGTCCAAACCTTTGACTGGTACTGTATATATGAAGAAATTTGAAGAAGCATACTGAGTACATGAACAAATAAAAGGCTTTCTGGTTATACATGCAGCCAATTCTGCACACAAAATGGAGCAGCTTTATCTTTTGCAGCTCGCCATATTTGCTTTTAATGTGGTGGGAAGGATTTGGAGGGCTGAATGGCTACAAAGATGGTTTCCTACCCCCTGTTAATGCAGCTTCTTCCCAGAATATTAATTGAACACTGTATCTTGTGTGAAACTGGCAGCAATTCTGTGCTCTGACAATACCTCAGTTGATGTCTTCTCAGCTTTTCTCCTGGGAATCAACATAAGCTTTTGATGTTTTACTCCAGTTGAAAGAGCACAATTGGGAGTGGATTAACTAGAATGAATGCATCAGTAACAAATATGTGGTCTAGAATAGTAATGTTAATGTGACATATATACGAAATGTGAATAGGCCATTTTGATGCATATGGTGTGTAAGTGAAGAACTTATTCATTCATTATGATTGGCATGCCAGATTTTGGTTGTTTCACTCTTATTTTGGTCTTTTTTTATTAATGAATAAATGGAAATGAAATGCAGAGATCACTAAAAGCTTCCTTTCATGTCGGAACTGCGTTTTAATCTCTTGTATTAGAAAAAGGACAGAGCCGATCATGCTTCTGGGTGTAGATGGGTTTAAAAAAGTTTTAGGATACCACAAGCTAAGCTCTTACCGCTGGCATTTTTATCTGTCCTTGATGTTACCAGTACATTACACAGCCAGTGAATTTTTATTGTATCTCAACTATGGTGGTCTGTCAACATATTTACTCTGAACTCTGAGTTCATATGGAATAGACAAGCTTGTCTGTTCATTCAATTCAGCTCGAAGTGTTTCTGCTACATATGGCATGCACATTTTACATACTCATACAGTCAGAGTCACGCCGAGAAACGATTTATTGTACAAGCATTGCAGTTATGATAGTTAAGCCAGTCTTCTTTGATCAATAAAAAAATTGTTATTTAAACCAGTACCATTTACTCACCTACTCTTATATGGCTGTAAATTCATGCAGTGTTCAAATGAGCTCCAGGATGCTCGCACTTGCAGAACGGTATATGGACGATGCTCAAGAGTGGCATGCTATGTTTTTATGATGTTTATATATTTGTGAGTTTATTCAAAAATATCAATACCGTGTACTTTGTCCTGCAGGGTTGCTTTGAGAAGGTGGAGGAGTGGCTGGATGATAACAAGCATCTGCTCGGCACCATCGCCATGTGTATCTTGGTCGTCCAGGTAATATTACGTGTGGCAGTAAACATATGTTTGTGTGTGTGCGTGTTTGTGTGGTATATAGTGTTTTTTGCATCTCAGTATGCGTGTGCATATGTGTCTTTATGTCTGTGTGTTGGAAGTAATGAGTGTGGTCAGTGCCTGCTGCCTGACCCCACTGTGCTCAAATATTGATGTCTAAAAAGCAATTCCACACTCAGCACAAAACAGTGTGTTTGTGTGTGTCCAGACCATGGGGAGCCATCTACAGTTTTCATATCATATATGTATGTGTATAAGTGACTGTCAGATGTAGCATCTTGTTAGGAGATGTGGAGTGCGTACTCAGGAACTGTTCACCCTCACTCTTAGCTCCTGTACAATGCAACTTTAAATGTATCTGCATAATCTCTTATCTTCAGTTACTTTTAAAACCTAACAGACACTACTCAGGAATCACATATTATACACTCAAAAAGCTCATCTTATACACTCACCATCCACTTTAATAGGAACACCTGTGCACCTGCTCATTTATGTTATCAAGCCAGCCTATCATGTGACAGCAGCACAATGCATGACATCATGCAGATACAGGACAGTTAATGTTCACGTCAAACATCAGAATGGGGAAAAGTGCCTCTCTTTGTGGATTTAATCGTGGCATGGTTTGGGCACCAGATGGGCTGATTTGAGTAATTCAGAAACTGCTGATCTCCTGGGATTTTCACACATGGTAAGTGTGCACTCAGGAATCCAATTTTATATGCGCAGTAATGACCTACACTCCAGAATCATATATTATGCATTCAGTAATCACATCTTATATGTGCCGTAATCACATCCTATACATTCAGTAATCACATCTTACGTATACACTTAGAATCACATCTTATGCACTCAATAGTCACATCATATACACTAGTAAATATGTTTTATAGACTCATGTCACATGTTCCCCCCTCGAGTCTGTGAGTGCATCTCACAGCTGTCAGCGCTAACACGCAGACTTCTGCGTTCATTCATGTTTGTTTACGCTGCCATCTGTTTCTTTGCTTTGGTTCACTTCATGTCTCCTCCCTGTCTTGTCATTGGTTGCTTCCCTCTTGTTTGATGATCAGCATCACCTGTGTTGAGTTGGCCTCTTTTATTAGCATGTGTATTTATACCTTCGTGTTTCCATTGTGTCTTTGCGGGATTTGTTTCCAAGCCTTGTGTATATAAAACCAGTTTGTATTTCGGTTTTTGATCTTGTTCTCACTCTTTTGGTTTTTGAGCTTGCCTTGCCCTTGTTACATCGTTCACACATCGCATGACCCTTAGTTGTTCTTTGACTGTGTCTCTGGATCGTGCATATCCATTTGTGACATACACTCAATAATCTCATTTTATACATTCAGCAATCTCATTTTATACACTCAGAAAACACTTCCTATACACCCAGTAATCTTATTCTATACAAACAACCACATTTTAAAGCCCCATGAATCTAAGAGTTGATTAAGTGTACCTAGGTATGAAGATGAGTTCAGTGATTTTTCAGAACATTTTTTTTTATTTCCCGGTCAATAAAATATTTGTTCAGAGTTATATTGCTATGTCTATATCTGTGGCAGGTCAGTGCTCAGGAACTGTAACTCACAGGAAATATAAATGACATGATAATGATAAATGACCACCGATAACCAACTAGTCAGGACATAGAAGTGTCTCTACATACGGTACAGTCCAAAAGTTTGGATACACCTTCTGATTCAATGTGTTTTCTTTATTTTCATGACTATTTACATTGTAGATTCTCACTGAAGGCATCAAAACTATGAATGAAC
>JAOTRJ010000038.1:27298911-27312552 GCA_028564905.1 Leptodoras praelongus | reverse complement strand
CACCCGGGGATCGAACCCGGGTCCTTCTTGCTGTGAGGCGACAGCGCTATCCACTGCGCCACCGTGCCGCCCCTATATATATATATAAATAAGTCTCATACACACTCTCCTCTGCAGAGTTCAATAATTACAAGTTAACATGGGGATGAAAGATGCAGAATGATTTAATTGTGTAATTGTGCATGAGAGCAAAGACACACTGTGAGCAACTGGGTGCCAAGTGAGCCAGTGCAAACACTAACAAACATGAAGAGAAAACATTTAGGGTGGTTTTGTTTTTCTGGCAACCCATCATCCAGAATAGCACCTGTGTCTTTTCTCTGTAGGTGATCACGCATTGTGATTGTGCTATGCCATCAAGCAATTTGCACAGTGTACAAACCACCTCCAGGTATGGGAGCTGAAGTACTCCTTGGGTCTTTGGAAACCATTACACTGAGCCGACATGATTTTTTTAAAAACATTTTTTTAAAAAGCATTGGCCGGTGCCAACCGGTGCCTGGAGCCAAAAAATGACTGAGGTCATGAAATGAAAACGGCAAATACGTTGTTATAATAAACTGAAGTGTTGTAGCCAAGCTATCGTTGGTGTCCAGGGTTGCCAGGTATCAGCAAACGTCTCACTGCAACTACATCTCAAACCTGTACGTCCTCCAAACAGCTTGAAACAAAATTATATAAATGAATAAAATCAGGAACTATAAAAGGGAATTGCGTTTTCCTTCTCTTTCCAAGTTCACCGTGGTGCACGCACATTTCTAATTTGCTGTTTCAACCGTGCCTGCAAGCCATAAACCCTGCTGCTATGAATCAAAAATCACATCCTGCTAGGCTAGTGAGGTCATGTGTGATATGATCATGCTCTCCTAACTTTCGCTCACTGATAATAGTATTAACCCTAGCTCATGTGGGAGGGGTGTTGTGGCCACATATGTACAGTATCTGCAGTCTATACGATGATAATCATCCATAGGTACAGTTAGAGTTACTAGCTACATTTCATTTTGGCTCAATAAGTGAACTGCAGTCAGGACTGTAAATAAATGTAACGAGTTATTAGTTGTGACTAAGCTCTGTATAAAAGTTAGAATAAAATATATATAAACTATGAACGTGTGATGAAAAGCAGCGGTCAAATTCTTGTATAGTGAAGTAGCCCTGATAAACACCACATTTCATTTCCCTAATTTGTCTCCGTTCGTGTTCTGTGAGCGACGCCATTCACTACTTTATCTTTCCTGCAGGAAGCACATAGGAAGCATTTAAACACCGGAGAAAGATGTTTTGTTGCTCTTCTCCACAGTCAGACAGCAGGTTATTATGGTTACTATAGGACATATTTACATTTATGGCATTTGGTAGACGCCCTTATCCTGCCATACTTTCATTTATCTCTTTTACACAGCTGAGCAGTTGAGGGTTAAGGGCCTTGCTCAAGGGTCCAGTGACAGCTTGGTTGTGGTGGCATTTAAACCAACATCTTAACCACTGAGCTACACTGCCAGGACACAAAATAGGTGAAAATGAAAGACATATTAGAAATGACAAGACTTTTTATTTTTGTTGATCTTAAAGCTAAAGACACAATACTAATACCTGACTAATGTTTAACCCATCTTTGTACTGATCGCCTTCACAAGAGGACTCAAGTGGTGATTCCTGATCTTATAGTCAATCATCCCAACTTAAATTCTGCTGTCAAAGTCATACAGCTTTCTGTAGCGTTCTCCATGGGAAAAAAAAAACCCAGACTTAGCCAGGAAATTCTGTCTTAAAGCAAGAGAAAGAAAAACTCATTCTTATGAGAAGAGTGCTTTTTTAAACCCCTTAATCCTGTAGCCACTTTATGTTTTAAAGGCTGGGGTGTTAATCAATAACCGTTTCATTAACTGGACCAACAGCCAATTGCCAATTATCCCTTCTGCAGCAGCTGGTGTCGGAGTTAGAGTACATCTAGCTTAACAAATAGTTTTTTTTTTCCACCCTAGTGTGATTAGATCACAGCTCTGGCTTAAGGCAGTACAACCAAACCCCTTTCTTTCCACAACCCAGGTGCCCAGATCCTCCGTGTAGATAAGTTTCACACGCAAGTAGATAACGGGAACGTGTAGAGAGAATCACAATGCTGCACTCCGCGAGCTATAACTAGCTGCTTCCTCACATATTCCTTTGCACGTCGAGGAGCGCCACTCTTTCCGCCTCACAAGTCCTCTCACCTCTCTTCATGTTGAACCTGTGAGCTCAGCTCAACTCTAAAATCACATGAATAAAGAAACAACCCATACTCAGAGCACCTCTCAAGATTTCTTCAGTTAAGTTCATGTGGAATGTTCATACACTGACTGATCACTTTATTAGGAACGCCTGTACACCTACACATTCAGGCCATTCTGTAATCAGCCAATCGTGTGGCAGAGGTGCAATGCACAAAATCACGCAGACAGGTTGATTTTGACTTCGGCATGACTGGTTGGGCTGGTTTAAATATTTCTTGCTAATCTCCTGGCATTTTCACACACAACAGACTCGAGTTCACACAGAAAGAAAAAAAAAATTCAAGAGAGATTGGTCGGACTGGTTTGAGCTGACAGAAAGGCTATAGTAACTCTACAATTGTGTTGAGGCTGAGGCTGCAGGGGGCACAGGATCACCAAATCTGGACCGCTGTTGCCTGGAAAAACCTATCCTGGTCTGATGAATCTCGATTTCACATAGGTTATAGGGTCAGAATTTGGCTCCAACAACATGAATCCATGGACCCAACCTGCCTTGTGTCAACAGTCCAGGCTGGTGGAGGTTGTGTAACAGTGTGGGGAATTTTCTCGGCACATTTTAGGTCTGTTAATATCAGTCAGTCATTGCTTGAATACCACAGCCTGTTTGAGTACTGTTCTAATGCTCATCTTCTAATGCTCCTTGCAGGATGATAATGCACCATGTCACAAAGCCATCTCAAACTGGTTTCATGAACACTGCTCTCACTGAGAATTCCTTGGAGATGCTATGAAACAGAAGATTCACAGCACAAAAGTGAAAAATCTGCAGGAACTGTGTGATGCAATCACGGCAACATGGACCAGAATCTCAAAGGAATGTTTCTAATATTTTGTGAAATCCATGCCATGAAGAATTGAGGTTGTTTTGAGAGTAAAAAGAGACCCTACCCAGTATTAGTGTAGTGTTCCTAATAAAGTGATCGGTGAATGTAGATGACTCAGACTCAGAGGGAAAAGCATCAACACTGGCTGAGCATAGGTGAGTGTGAAAACACTCCTGAAGACCAGAAATAGGTTTCTGTACTGTGTACAGAACCGAACAGAGAGCCAGTGCAGAGGTGACGTGTTCCCAGAAGCTGAGCTCTGCTGAAAGAACAAATCAGATGGTAAGTGGTAAAACATATTTGGCTCATTTTTTTCCTCCATAGTTTTAGCATTCTAAAAGAATTTGCCACTGCCATAATTGATTGTCACTTCTGAAAAGTCCTCTGCACCACGTCCTCCCGCCCTCAGAGTTTGACTGACAGGGCTGCCTCATTGACACTGAAAATGCAAAAAAAACTTGCAAAGTGACTTTATTTTTGGCCACGTTGACGCATGAGGAAGAAAACAAAAAGTCAACGGATTTGGATTACTTTTTTCAAAATGGCAGACCTGTTTAGACACTGAAAATGAACTCTCTGTCCGCCTTTTAATTCCAGCACCCATTGTACATTACATTACTGTGCGCAGAACAGCGCATGCAAATACGCATTTTATTCACAACCGAATCTGAAACACGCCTCAAATTATGCTCATTAAGGAAATGTAATTGCAAATAGATATTGGAATTAGCATTTTCTAATTAGCATTTGAATAAAGTCTGGGAAAATGCTATCCTATGAATGATTCATGCTGAGCAACGTATAAATGGGTGTTCTAAATCCAGCGCAGTGTTAATTACAGTCAGTGGGGGACTTACAATTGCTGAGCTCTTTGAGCTGCTGCTGCAGTGTCATGGAGGCGTTGTAGGTCCTAAAAACCTTGGCTGTAAGACCAGGCATCAGAGAATTCAGATGCTTATTCAACAATGCGGTCTGGAAAAAGACAAAAAGAAGGCACTCTTACACTCAAAAAACATAATAATGTTTTTATCTCGTATAATAACCCTCACTAGAGTTTCACTAGATGGCACTGTCGCATCGATTGTGGATCTTCCGTCGTCTTAAAACACGACAGAGACAAAAAGATACAACAGAGACAACTATACACTCTAAGTTTTCTAAAAGATATTATTTTGATCAAGCATGAGTTTATGGAGCTTAGAAGTTGGCAAATGTACTTATCATATCATATCGATCATAAAGAAAACAATTTAATAAAATGTAAACGTGTGTACATTGCATTGCTATTTATTGTAAAAAAATAAATAAAAAGGAAAGAAAGAAGAAAGAAAGAAAGTCAGCATTCTGGCACTGAAAATATTTCTAATTATTTAAAGCACTTCAGCAAGTATGCAAGCAAAATCCACTATGCAACTAGCTTCATAGTGTATTCGTAAGTAAATAAACCAATAAATAAATTAAACATTGTGCACAAAACTGTATTCTAATGATTTTTTTTTATATTCAAAAAAAACTATTCTGGTACAAAAAAAAAAATCGATCATAAAAAATAAAAAAATTAAATGTAAACATGTATACATTGCATTGCTATTTAAAAACTCTAAAAAAATAATAAATAAATAAAAAAAAGAAGAAGAAAGAAAGAAAAAAGTGTCAGCTTTCTAGCACTGAAAATATACTGAAAAAAACTATTCTGGTACAAAAAAAAAAATCTATCATAAAAAATAAAAAAAATAAAATCCATTGCTATTTAAAAACTGAAAAAAAAAGAAATAAATAATAAAAAAAAAAGAAAGGAAAAAAAACATCAGCATTGGCACTGAAAAAAATTCTAATTATTTAAAGCACTTCAGCAAAGTCAGCATTTAAAGAACCCTTATAAAGCAGGCATGGCTATTCCATCATTTAAAGTGTGTACCCAACTCAGTGTAAGCCTTGCTCACAGCAGGGATTTGTAAAACACGATCTTTTAAAGGATTTATGCAAAAAAATGCAGTAATTGCTTCTGAATAAACATTATTACAAAACTGATATTATACTGTAAGCAAAATAAGCATGTTTCTGTATATTGCAACTAATCCTTAGTAACATGTACACGAGTATGGCGTTATTATCGAAAGAGATTTGTACTAATTAACACCTCCGTAATGATTATATTTATACTACGCAAATAAAAGCACTTGCAAACCAAGTCATAAAAGATAAATGAGCACCATTAAGTGCAAATGTATTTAAACATGAATTTCTTGTATTAAGCATTTAGACATTGAACACAATTTTTTTCTGTGCTGTGTGTAATAAATGTACACTTAATAAATAAACTTTTCCAATGTTTTCTTTGCTAGGAGAAAGCTTTATCTTTGAAAACACAGCTTGACATTGCAGGTTACAGTAGACTAGTCCGTCTTGTTACTAATTTAAATGCCCATTGAAATATAATTCTGACAGAAATATAATTCTGATAAAACCTATTCAAGAAAAACATAACCTCAGACATCTGCCCGTTCTGTGACCGCGACCCTGTCGGGACCAATTCCAAAAACTCATCAGTTCATCTTCTGACTATATTTAGAATTCCATATAAATCCTACATTCATTCAACCTCTCATTGCTGAGATACAGCAGATAAACTGTCATGAGCATGTACTGAGTACTGAGTGTAGAAAACTATTTTTTTTAAAACATAAAAAAAAACAAAAAAACAAAAACAAAAACAAAAAAAACCCCAATGTCTTTCCAGTGCATTTCTGCTTTTCTGAAAGTGGTATTTTTGACGTTTGAATCTTTGGGTTTTATTTATTTTAAAACATCTCAATACCTATCATTTCATATCTTACTCCTAACAAGCTTAAAATAAAAACAAAATACTGGCAAAAATCTATTCATCTATTAATAGACCACAGAGAAAATAAATCATATTAATGTTAAGTGTATATAATAAAATAAAAAAGTTATAAAATATTTATTCAAATAAATCTGTCAGGTTCCAAGCACCGTAAGAGTAAGGATGGATACCCCTTTAACATGAGTCTGCTACAACACAATGTGTACTATGTGCCAGATATGAAGTCGGTAGCACGGACTGCAAGTCATTTTGTTTTCCTAGGAGTTCAGCCTTTAAACTGGGACTGAGACACGCACACGAAGCATTTAAGGTTCACTCTAACACTCCAGCTGTGACACATCACCACTAACTACATCAAACTGAAGTGTGAATATGTTTCAGTCACTGTCAGTCAATCTATCTTGATACGAAATGCTGTACTGGGTCAGGGCTCAAAACCGGTGAACACAAATGTGTAAAAACCTCGGACATCCGACCGAATCGCTGCAGCAGGCTTCTGAAGCCTCAGGCGACTCATGAGGGGAGGATCTTACGCAAGGACTATTCAAAGAATCTACTAATACAGTATTTAACACCCAAATAAAGCATTCAACCTCAAAATAGTGTGCAAAATATGTATAATAAAAAAAATATTTATGTATTAAAGTATGCAAGCAAAATCCAATATGCAACTATCTTCATAGTGTATTCGTAAGTAAATAAGCTATAAGTAAATAAACCAACAAATAAAGTAAACATCATGCACAACACTGTATTGCTATTGATCTAATGATTTTTTTTTTATAAAAAAAAATTAAATAAAATAAATAAAAAATATATATATTCTGGTACAAAAAAAAAAAAATCGATCATAAAAAAGATAAAAAATAAGATACAATAAAAAATAAAATTTAAACGTGTACAATGCATTGCTATTTAAAACTCTTAAAAAAAATTAATAAATAAAGAAAAAAAAGAAGAAAGAAAGAAAGAAAAGTCATTTTAAAAATATTTAAAAAATATATTTTTTATAAAAAAAAACTATTATGGTACAAAAAAAAATCTATAATAAAAAATAAAAAAATAAAATAAAATGTAAACATGTGTACAATGCATTGCTATTTAAAAACTGTAAAAAAAAATCAATACAAAAAAAAGAAAGGAAAAAAAAGTCAGCATTCTGGCACTGAAAGTATTTCTAATTATTTAAAGTACTTCAGCAAAGTCAGCATGTAAAGAACCCTTATAAAGCAGGCATGGCTATTCCATCATTTAAAGTGTGTACCGAACTCGGTGTAAGCCTTGCTTGCTCACAGCAGGGATTTGTTAAACACGATCTTTTAAAGGATTTATGCAAAAAATATGCAGTAATTGCTCCTGAATAAACATCGTGCAGTGACATTTATTACAAAACTGATATTATACTGTAAGCAAAATAAGCATGTTTCTGTATATTGCAACTAATCCTTAGTAACATGTACACGAGTATGGCATTATTATCGAAAGAGATTTGTACTAATTAACACCTCCGTAATGATTATATTTATACTGCGTAAATAATACAGCACTCGCAAACCAAGTCATAAAAGATAAATAAGCACCATTAAGTGCACATAATGAAGTTCTCTAGACTCACAAAGTTTATCTGCATGAACAGAAAGCTGCAACAAATCTATCTGCATGAACAGAAAGCTGTCAGTTTTGGCATAAAAATCGCAAAATATCATCCAATACACTCATACATTCACATTCAGGAAAACATCTAAACTGATCAAACAATTTCCCAAATGATGCCTTGCCTGAAAGATTATATTTTAGTGTTTCGTAAAAAAGGAACGCATTGGTCAGTAGGTGTTGATTCTTCAAGAGCAGCTTGGACAGTCGCAGATCCGACTGTAATTCAGATCAGAATTTAATATTAACGTGCTTGTTAGAATACACTGAACAGCCAAAACATTAAAACCACTGACGAGTGACGTTAACATTACTGATTATCTCATTGGCACCTGTCAAGGGGTGGAATACGTTAGGCAGCAAGTGAACAGTCCGTTCTCAAAGTTGACGTGTTGGAAGCAGAAAAAATGGGCAACATTAAGGATCTGTGTGACTTTTTGCTTGCTGTATATAGGGCTACATAGAGACAAACCAGTCAGAGTGCCCATGCTGACCACAGTACACCACTGAAAGCAATACAATGAACATAAGAGCATGAGAACTGGACCATGGAGCAATGGAAGAAGGTGGTCTGGTCGGATGAATCATGTTGGAAATGATGGCACCAGGATGGCAGTGTGATGCTCTAGGCAATGTTCTGCTGGGAAACCTTGGGTCCTGGCATTCATGCGGATGTTACTTTGACTTTCGAGGAACATGAAGGGTTCAAGGTGTTAACGTTGCCTCCACATTCCCCAGATCTCAATCCGATGGAGCATCAATGGGTTGTTCTAGACAAACAAGTCAGAGCCATGGAGGCTCCAGCTCGCAATTTACAGGGCTTAAAGGATCTGCTGCTAATGTGGTGCCAAATACCACAGCACACCTTCAGAGGTTTTGTGGAGTCCATGCCTCAATGGGTCAGAGCTGTTTTGGTGGCACATGCAGGACTTGTATATTAGGAGTATATATTAACATTTCTATAGTAACAACTCATCAACGCTGACTTGACGGATGATGGACGTGCTACAGTACAGGCCAAAAGTTTGGACACACCTTCTCATTCAATGCGTTTTCTTTATTTTCATGACTATTTACATTGNNNNTTAAAATCCCTCTGACCACTGTGCAGGACTTGTATATGTCATTCCCAAGATGAATTGATGCTGTATTGGCCGCAAAAAGAGGCCCTACACCATACTAATAAATTATTGTGGTCTAAAATGACAGGTGTATCAGTTTCATTGTCTAACCCCTGTATATATTTTCTTTATACACATATAAATAAAAAACAAATAAATACATTACGATATTTCCTCTTTGACTGTTTAGCAGAATTTAGCCACAGCAAATGCTTAAAAAGAACTCGGTAGCTTTCAAACACCACCAAAGGCTGCAGAAATCCGTCATTTTAACCGAACTTGGGGCTCTATTTCTGCTACGGAGCTCATTATGTTACAATGGAGTCCCTGGGGTCAGATACATTTTTGGGAAGATTTAGGGAAGAATATACTGCATAAATTAGTTCTTTCTCTAGAAAATCTGCAGAACATTTGGTTTATATCATTAAACCAGACCAAAAAAATGTATGCCGCTTTGAGTTCTTTTTATTCATAATATTTCCTTCATTCAAATTTTGTTCAAAAGAATCAAATCGAAATCATGAAGCCAGTATCACAAATAGAATCGAATTGTAAGTGTACTGGTACAGATAGTAACCAATATTAAGGTGTGGATATACTGTATTTGTGAGCTGAAGAGAATTCAGAATGAATTAACAACATATCAATATATCATATCATTGGTGGGTAGCACTGTTGCCTCACAGCAAGGTCCTGGGTGCAATAAGCGGTTAAGATGATGGATGGATACATGTTTATAAATAATTTATATAAACATAAATTAGAAAAAAGCATTCATGGTACCAAATAAATTGTTCTTGTTTTGCTTGTATTTACTTCATGCAACAGCATCTCTACTTACGGTTGGTCAAGTTCATCTTCTTAGACCTTTTGTAATGCTCCATTTTTCCATAAAAAGCAGTGCCATAAGCATACAGCTTGTAAATAGCACTTTGCCTGCCTGCCACATATGGCACTTTGGAGGCGTTTCTTTATTTCAATGAGCATTCCCGTGCAGAAGCACATCAATCTAGGATGTGTGGGATTTATCAATGGCCACATACAGCTGTATGTGTATGCACATGTGGCGAATACCAATTTTCTTGTGCATACTGGTGGTTTGAGTGTCCCAGGCATGTTCTGATAAACGAGGTTCCTGCAGTGTGAGTTTAAAAGCAGCTGAGGGTTTTCTGGGAAGGTGGGGGATAGAAAAGCTGAAGCCAACAAAAGTCTAACAGTCTGGGGGCTACAGTCTCTGTGTGTGTACAACAGTTTAAACAGACTCGAATTCTCTATTCTCTCAGGAGGATGAGAAATTGTTTATACCGTGGTTGAATGGCCACTTTGGGGATCGTTTAAATGCGCCATCACACATTCTGCATTTGAAATGAAAAACAGTCGTGATGCTCAGGAGGAGACTAAAGCGTAATGACACCAGCTGTGTACGTGCAGGTTAAATGCACAGTCCGACACAACCGCTCTCGTGCGATCCGCGTCAAGCACAAATCCCTCACACCTCATCACATAGCAGTCACAAGAGACACAAACACCAACACCCACTCTATGTGTAGTCAAGCAGCTTCTAGATGGAGTGTACGTGTGTACGCAGTACGTCAAATCGGTAATAGCATATATTCACTTGACTGACTATGAAAGCAATGCGGAGGATGTGAACTGCGAGTGCATTTTGGCATCCGCAGAGCCGGGCTAGCTGGAGTGTGTTTATCTGTGTTAATGACCCTGGCTGGAAATCCTGACAGAACATAAAGGCAAGCCAGAATCATCATGGACACATCTGGACCCGAGAGATACTGCAGCTCAGTGCTCTCTCTCAGTCTCTCTCACACACACACACACACATGCACACCCTTACACAGAGATATAGTGCACTCCATAATAATTGGACAGTAGCTTTTTTTCCCCTTGTTTTGGCTCTGTACTGCAGCGTACTGCACTTTAAATGTGCCGGAGTGCAGAGCCAAAATAACAAGTTAGTGCAGAGTGTCAGCTTTAATTTAAGGCTGTTTACATCTGTGCTGCCTGAGCCACACAAGACTCACGGCTCACGGCGCACCATTAGTAACTGGACAAATTAACCATCTTGAATAAACTTGTCATGCTTAGCGCTGGGTTGTGAATGTTTTGCACTAGATGACTGCCTGAAGCTTGTGACCCACACGTCAGCTCCATGATAATTCTCTTTCAGCCTTTCACTACAGCCATTCTGGATCACTAAAAAAAGAGAAAGCGTTTCCAAAATGCCCTCAAGGGTTTTATGGAAGGATTTTGTTTTTTGTTTGTTTCCGTTGTTTCGCCTCAGGGGTGGAAAGAACGACGGCATGATGAGAAGGTAAAAATGACTGTTTATTAATTTATTAATTATTAAATGAAAAAAGTCTTCTAAGCTTGGAGTACGTTGTTGCACTAATGAAGATGGCGGAAAATTACAATATTCTGGATGCAGTTCGTAATAAAGGCAAACTATGCTCCCTGAAAACACCAACAGCATCTTTCCATAATACGAGTGACCTGATAGTACATCATACAGAAATGCAAGCAATTATCCAGTTTGTTGTCCTTGATCTGGATCACTAGGGGCAATGAGCACAAAATCGTACGCTACATACGGCTGCAACCCTGTTCCACAGAACGTAACTATATATAGCTAGCTTATGCACTTCATGGCAAATCAAAGTGCTGCAGTTATAAAGAACAAGCCTAACAGCATAAGTACATCAACACTTAATTCTATGTAATAAAACAGACAAGCTGCATAGTGGTGTAGAATATATCTGACAAAGTCAACGAAAGAGCAAGAATAAATTGAAATAAGCAAACCAGATATCAGCTTTTGAGATATTGAAATGTGTCAGGTGCAGCCCCCTCCTCCCCAGGTGAATCTCCATAAAAATTGGTATGCATCTAAAGAATGTGGTAGTGATCCAGGGTGTGAAATTTCTTGACGTTTGAGCTTTTACATCACAAGATACTGGCTATTGAATGCTATGATGTGTGTGATTCACATCATGCAAATCAGCATTCCATTATACATACATATAATTCAGCCTATGGAGATCAGCAGTCTTGCACAGCTGTACAACCACGTTATAATGCTTAAAAAGAACTCGGTAGCTTTCAAACACCACCAAAGGCTGCAGAAATCCGTCATTTTAACCGAATTTGGAGCTTTATTTCTGTTACGGAGCTCATTATGTTAGAAAGGAGTCCCTGGGGTCAGATACATTTTTGGGAAGATTTTGGGAAGAATATACTGCATAAATGAGTTCTTTTTACAAGTTAGAGAATCTGAAGTACATTTTTTTGCATGCCGCTTTCTTTTGTTTTGTTTTTTTTGTTTTTTTTTTTAAAAGGAGTCTTTTTTCCATAATATTTCCTTCATTCAAATTTTGTTAAATATCAGCTCTTGAGATATTGAAATGTGTCAGGTGCAGCCCCCTCCCCCCCAGGTGAATCTCCATAAAAATTGGTATGCATCTAAAGAATGTGGTAGTGATGCAGGGTGTGAAATTTCTTGACGTTTGAGCTTTTACATCACAATATACTGCCTATTGATTGTTGTTTGCAGATTGTTGCTTTGAACCTTATTTACTAGGCTGCACTACTCCACAAACGAATCATAATGATCCAGGGTGATGCGCCGCCTAGAGCCCAACTCGCCATAAAGATATCAACTATTTCCCAAAAAGTGCTTTGAGCCTACCTCACTTCAAAGGCCACCATCAAGAAGGGCAACCCACATCTAGGCTTGTACAACATATCAGTCTTACTTTACCAAGTTTCATATGGATTGGGGATGTCCAAGTGTACGATATCATCAAGGAAACATCACTGAAGCAAAAAAAAGAGGAAAAACTTTATAACCACCAGCATTATTGCAGTGATCAAAATAAACTGATCTGTGATGTACCTCCTTAATTAACAGAAAAGTAAGTTATTCATTTTGGTTCCCAAAAACTCACTCAGTCTGAAAAAAGAAAAGAAAGAAAGAAAAATGCAGGGTACTGATTCACACTGTGAACTTCCATATGGCTATCCTGAAGGAGAATCAATGATAATGAGCTAATGATGATGATGATGATGATGTGAAACCGTTCTGTGTACACTTTTACCATGTAAATGAAGGAAGACTATGCAAAACAGAAAATTCCCTTTTTTTCTGGTCTCGTCACAACAGACTGCCTCAAAAACCGTCAAGCGATTATGCAAAGCAATCAAAGTTCCCTTATCCCACAAATAAAACACGTGGCATTTCCCTGAAGCCGAAGCAGATCTTGTCATGGGCTTTTATCGTGACCGTGGTATACCCTGAGGTTTGTGTAACAGCTAGGACACACACAGACACACAGGAATTAAGCAGCCGTCCAAATAGACAGATATTTCTGAAAAATAAAATGTTTTAAAAAGTATCTGAATGCGTGTGACCTCGGAGAAGGTGAACCGACACAGCCAGACAAGAGTGTTCTTCATTTCAGCCGTGAAATCTCTGCTCTTTCTTTAGCCCCATGTTCACGTGTCATCATGTCACGCTCCTTTATTCCCCACCTCAGGTTTCTCTTTCCATTATTATTAAAATACAGAAGTCAACGGTTCAATTACCGGTTAATTACGCTGGTTAAACAAAATACCGGGTTTATACGCATTTCGCACACTGAATCCAAATATATTTTCAGAATTTCTCTATCCCTCAGTTTTTTTTTTTGGGGTATACTAACACAAACATGTAAAATCAGTACCAAGGAAAGTGCAGCCCCTCTATGTTGGCACTATTTCTGGACATTAATAAGAGACCAAATATAGGTGAAAATCACACTTTTACATTTTACATTACATTTTAGAAGTACAGGTGTTCGACAATGAAACTGAAACACCTGTCATTTTAGTGTGGGAGGTTTCATGGCTAAATTGGACCAGCCTGGTGGCCA
>JAOTRJ010000038.1:27192305-27204605 GCA_028564905.1 Leptodoras praelongus | reverse complement strand
AAGCTGATACAGATACACAGAAAATTGCTACAAAGCCTTTTTTCTCATAAAGACAAGATGTGACATCAGGTTACAGATCTCCATGTGCACAAACAGTATTAAAAATCATCTTGATACCCTTTAAATAAACTATATTTCTGAAAATTTCACAAAGATTCTGCCGGCTAAGGCAGAGGGATAGGGAGCACGGGGGTGCTCTTTATATAGGCCAGGAGACAGGTGTTTCCTGTCACTCCAAATTGCCCCGAGGTCTGCTGAGGACTGGAGTTCTTTTGGCGGGAGGAGCATTTTGATTTCTCATTTCCCCACACATATTATCAAAGATTATGGACAGAAATCAAGCAGACATCAATAAAGCAGTAGACACAAACATTCAACTTCGACTCTTGATCTGCTCAAGCCTCTATATGATGCCAAGGAGAATGTGCAAAGTTCTCTCGTCTCTCAGACTGAACAGATCCCCCTGGCATTGGCCTCTGAGCCAAAGACCCAAAAGTCTGTGCGAAAAGCAGGAGATTTGCTTCCGATCGCACTGCAGTGCAGGAAACTTCAAATACAGCTTTTCAGCCATGTCATTATGTTTCATCTCAGCAGAAAGAGTAATGCAATTCCCTTCTTACATATGCTTAATAATTGGTGCTCATTTTGGTTATCTGTCCTGCTCTTCAATTCAGTTTAGATTAATTGACAATCATACGTCAGTTCATATCACTTTTCATAAGCTATTCCTTTGTTTGGTCTGAGTAATTCACTTAAGCTAGCTGTTGCTGTGTTTATTTATCATTCTTTATTTTTTCTCCCCCTATTTCCTTTCTTTTATTAGATACCATTTAATATCTTTTGTTAGATATAATTTCTATTTAGTTAAAATTGTACATTCATTATAACTCAAGTTTGGAGTGGATTTATTATCCAGTAAAGGAATTAATAATCAAAACTAGAGCCACTAGTTCATCATATTAGTATTTATCATAATAAATACTAAAAATGTAATTATTAAGAGAATAATTTTCAGTGGTGCTCGCAAAGAAATCTCTGACTATCTATGGTGTGAGAAAACCATAATTTGCTAGTTTCACTAAAAGGCGATACACAAAATGGATACCAGGGTCTGAAGCCTATGAAAGATAAAATGGACACTCGGTCATCAGTATGTGGCAGATGCAGAAATTTGAGTAAACACCTCTGGAAAGACTGCCCTACTCATGATGTCAAGTGTAGGAGGGCTATTTTAAAAAGGGATAAACCAGTGGTATTACAGAGCCACAGATAGAGAATAAAAAGAGGAGGACTTTGCTTAGGAGAAATAAGTTGAGACAGAACCAAAGAATGGATTGTTCTGCTGTATTTGAATTGGGACATTGGGGCACCGGGGCAGTGTAAAAAGGGAAATTAAAGTAGCCCTACAAAATTGAAGTGGGGCCAGGTGCTGTGCCATATGCTCTGTTATCTCTGTGTTGCATGCTCCTCCCAGTTCATGACAAGGTGCAAACAAATGAAAGTTATGGAGGACATGCAGGTGAATTCTAAAGTTACTCAAACCACACTGTGGTTGGCTGGCATAGTTACAGTTGATCTAATATGCTCTGCCATCCCTATCCACTATTCTTCCTGCATTCATGGACTCAGAATATTTGTTTTATTAAAATCAGAAAACATGCATTTGCATCTGTCTGTCTGCTTCATGACAATGTTTCCTAAATCTAAAATGAACTAAACAAGCAGCTGTGTGCTAAAAGATACCCAATTTCATCCAATCATGCAGTGATTATCATTAATGAGTAGAAAATGAACAAGAAGCAATCAACAGAAGCAGGTGCAAACAGACAGACAGATTATCTTACACACACATCCACATGCACCCGGAGGTGAGAGAAGAGTGTTGTTATACACATGACTCATTTTGTCCCTGTGTCAGCCTGATGTGAGGTGTTGACATGCAGTTAGCTGACAGTTGGCTTCTATTAGAGAAAACAGCAACTATGCCTGCTTCCTCCCACTCAGTACTAATAGTGGGCAACAATAACTTCTCCAGCACTCCCGTTACCCACCAGTACCTAACAATCACACAGTAATGTGCAGACAAAGGACCCTTGCCACTCTGAAGATCACTGGCAGGAAAACAAAAAGAAAAGAAGAGAGTGACAAAAGACAGAGGTGGAGACGGAGAGTGCAATGAGTATGGCAAAGACTTAAATTTTTTGATTATGGCTAAAGGGCAGTTTACAGCTGAATGGTGTGACTGTGAGATAGTGTGAGTAAACAGGGTGAATAATTTATTGGAGGGGATAATGAGAATGATTTTTTTCTCCTTTGTTGTCTCTTTTGCTATGTCTGGTTGTTAAAGATAGCCATAGCCCTCTCTGAAATGCCCTCTCTGTCTGTTTATCACCATAGTCCCAGATATTGCTAGCACAAATTTTATGAGGGCCAAATGGACATATGCACACACATACACACACAGACACATGCACACAAAAGCACACACACACACAAATAAACTTGCACTCTCATTGAGAGAAATACAATGTTTTTTGGTACAACCTATGTCCAGAGACATTCCTCAAGAGGTGCCATTAGCTAGATACCCTCCAGAGCTCCAGCAGTGAGACCAGAGCTTCATGCTGACTAGTACACAATCAGTTTCAGTCCTAAAGGAAAGTAAGTATGATATAATTGCTCACAATTGGGAGACAGTACAGTCTATCAATAACTGGGCAGTGAAATGATTGAAAATGACAAAATGACTAGGAAATTTACACCTCAAAAACCCGCTTAAGGGATTCCTCTTATAGGATCCAGTCTGGAATGTTTTGAAGTGTTTCTGGACCTGCTTTACTAATATAGTTAAATATAATTTCCCTTACAAAAATGAACTTTGGCATGCAGGGCCATGCAGTACACTATATGGCCAAACATTTGTGGACTTCTGACCATCAAACCAATATGTGGTTCTTCCCCAAACAGTGGCAGCAAAGCTGGAAGCACCTAATTATATAGGCTTTATTTGTATGCTGTATGATTATAATTTCCCTTCCCTGGAACTAAGATGCCCAAACACATTCCAGCTTGACAATGCACAAAATAAGGTCTGTGAAGACATAGTTTGCCAATGGTGGTACAGAAGAACTTGAGCGGCTTGCACAGAACCCTGACCTCAACCACTGAACAGCTTTTTGTAGCCTATTACAGTGTACATTTTTCTGGCACTGAAATTGTCTCTGTCCACTGATGGAATGTAGCTGCTCACCTTTGGCCCTTTTTCTTTATATTGGCAAACTACAAAGCATTTGTAGTTTATCAGACATATTGAGGGCAGCTGGGGGCACAACGAATGTGTGAGTGTTTTAATTTCAATTTCTGCCCCATAAACACCCAACTTATTGATTAGTTATTCATCTTTGAGCATATTATTCATTATCTATTATGAATAACTACAGTGAAACACAGGAAAGGTATGTAGATAAAATGAGAAATGTAGAGAAATGTCCAGACCTGCGGATGGTTGGTGGGAAATAAGGGTTTAAAGGGTGGTGTAACCCAGCTGATAAATAGGATTAAGAATAGAAATGATAAATAGTTCATTATAAATCATCATAAGTTCATAGAAGGTTATGATTAGGTACTTTTATTTTGAAACCATGGAATTCTATACCTGTCATTAATTAGCTGTTTCTGTAAGAAACAAACCTTTCTAAAAGTGATAAATAAGCTGATACAAACCTGGCAATCTTTCAGAAAGAACTCATAATAGTAAAAGTGTGAAAGTTGAGAGCTGTTAACAAAGAGAAGTGCTGGATTAACTGAATTTTCCCTGTTTTAATCAGGTCTCAAAAAGCTAACCTGTTCATTCTTCACATTAGTGGAGTGTTAAGGACATAAAAAACACATTTTATTTTGACTGAACTTAAGAAATGCTTTGGTATAAGATATAAGCTGTATAATTGTTGTTATTCTGATTATTGGTGGTAAATTTAAGGTTAATAAGTTAAATGGGAAGGTTTTGTTGAAATAAGCCTTCAATTTCACATAAAAAAAAAAGTTAAACCTGATTCCAAGTATTATCATGTGTAAAATGCACAAAAGTGGTAATGTGAAGTGTTATTCAAACGATTTATGTTGAAACAAACTAATCTTTAGTAAAATTGTAAGCTTATTGCTTATTTTGAGTTTAAGTACTTCAAAGTATTCTACATTATTACTTTGTATTTATTAACTAGAGGTTATTCACTACCCTTCATCATGTAGAAGTATGTACAGCTTTGTAAATACTTATTTTGATATACTGGTGTTTAATGTTGTACAACGTGAATACAGGAGCATTTGATAAGATGAATATAATAGTAACCTGTAAAACAAGAAATGAGTTATAAACTTAACAAAAGGTTAGAACTTGGTTGTGAATGCAGGTCAAGTTTTTTGGGTTTGAAACTTTCTGGAGTTTCGATTGATTCGAGCTCGATTCGCGTTTCTAATATTGAACGATTCAGAATCGATTCTCATTTTCAAAAAATCACATTTTTTTCCGGGTGCAGGTGTGCCTTCTCAGCCACCGTAGTGCTAGGCAAAACAAGGAAGCAGCATTGGCTATGTACAAGCATGCAAGCCTAGGCTACAGAGGGGTGTGTAGTGTAGTGTCGTGTTACCTTGTTTGTTGTTACGCCGCTAAAGTATGGAGGATGAAGAAAAAGAAATCCAACCGGCTCTGTGGTCTTTGAAAGCAACCATTTGGAAACACTTTGGATTTTACCCTGGCCATCAACCCGGCCAGGGTAAGAAAGGGCTTGACATGACTCATGCGATTTGCAGAGATTGCAACGGTAAAGTATTCCGGGAATACTTCAAATCCCCGTTCTCACCTGGTAAGACATCACCCAGAGTTGTTGGTAGAATTGGGTAATCCAGTGAAGACAGCGCCAACATGACCAGCTGATCAGCATAATTATAAAATCTTTATAAATGTACTCTGCTTTCATGCCATGAGACTGGAGCAGATCCTGAGAATTGTTTTGAATCGAGAATCGTTTTTGAATCGGAAAGTAATAGTTTTTTAATCAAATCGTTTGTATTTGAAAGAATCAGAAAAAAAAATCGAACCATGACCCCAAGAATCGATTCTGAATCGAATTGTGGGATTCCCAAAGATTCACAGCCCTACTGGTCATCACTCTTTGGATATCCACACATTAGGACAGTGACACTGACCCCCCTTGACTTGACTAACTAGACAGTTATTTTACACTTAGACGAGGATGGAAAGAGGTACGTTTGTCTAGGTCAAAGACAACACAACTATTTCAACATAATGGACAATTTATTTTATTTATTTTCAAAAAGGGCCCATTTTATTTTCTTATGTACAAACTGTAGTTGTATTTTGTTAATCATACAGATTGGTTACAAATGTCAAAGTAATTTTAACCCTTGTGTGCTCATTGCATGAACTCTGCTCCTCACGAACCTAGAGCGAAAGTGTACTTACACAGGAGTGGGTTACAACTGAACAAAAGTAAAACTTGGTGAGCCAGCCAGGAGGAACGTTAACATTCATCAGAATGGAAGTTACTGAAACAAAGAATGTTAAAGTTCAAAACTGTTACAGGTATATCCCAAACAGAGAGAGATGAGGAGATTTTTGACTATTTGAAGAAATATTTTGTGAATAATTAAGGTTACTGAATTTGGTGACCATGTCATTATAGAGTTTGAGTCTGGAACAGCTGCTTAGACACTTGAAGAAACTTTGCCTTTTAACAGAATTAGCGATGCAGACCCTAACATTGTTCATCATGTTGATTCCCTAGCCAATGTGAGTAAGGCGTTTGAAAAGGTTTTACAGGATGAGCTAGCTAGGATTACTGGTCTCATTGAAAAAACAACACCAGCAGCTGAAGTAGTACAAGCAGTAGCTTCTGCTGATTCACATAAGGAACGAAACACCCTACTGTATTGGAGTCTGATTTCGCTCAATATAGCCCAGATATTAACACTACTAGAATTGTCACACCAGACACAGACCTGGGTGATTCACTAACAACTGTCAAAACCTCATCTGATCACCTAAACCCATCTGAAATGCAACACTTGATTGTTGAACATTTGATTGTTAAAAGCACAGATTTTTCCTCATCCTCAGTCAATCTGAGAACCTTTTCAGGCAGATTACAGTGCCCTAGCACTGAGGTTGATTATGACACCTGGCGAAGCAGTGTCGCGTTTTACTTAGCTGACCCTGTTTTGTCCAAAGGGCAGCTGGTGAGGAACATTATCTACAGTTTATTAGCCCCTGCTGCTACTGTAGTGAATTAGGCACACATTCTTCTCACATTCTTGAGCAAAAAAAGAGGCCATCCCCCTACATTTGCAGAACTGTTGTGGCTTCTGTGCACAGAAGAAGACAAACAGTAAAAGCAAATAGAATGAAACCTAGGATCACCTAGGATTCACAAAGGCAAAAACTGCTCAAGCCCAGAGTATTTGTGTGTCCACTAGCACAGGATCCGATTTACCAGCTCTGCAAAGTGATCCAACCATAATGATCAATCAGCTCCAAAAGCAGATAATTGATCTTCAACTTCAGATTGCAGCACTCTCTAACCCCAAAGATAAACAACTGAATAAATCCAAAGCTGGAATGGTAAAGCTGAAACCAAAGCCAAAAAAGTGTGAGGAACGATCAGAAAAGACTGCCACCATTGCTAAAAAACCCAAACCGTGGTACTGTTTTCAATGTGGGGAGTATGGGCATATAGCCAGCAGCTGCAGTGATCCTCCAAACCCTGTGCTAGTCAAAGCAAAGAAGAAAAAGTTTAAAGAAAGGCTTCAAACATGGGAAAAAGCAAACTTGATTGGCATTGATCCCTCTCTAAACGAGTAACTACTGAAGGACAAATAGGGGCTAAATTTACTAAAAGTCCCACCCTAACACAGAAAATAATGAAAAATGAATGAACTGAATGAACATAGAGCTGCAAGAACTGGAGAACTGCCAAGAGGTCTAGTAGGAAATAGGAGTACAGCGAATGTCAAAGTAAATGGAATTGAATGTTACTCATTGCTTGATACTGGGTTGTTACGAATGTGTCTCAGTCTTTTTATGACTCACACCTTACAGAACACCCTGTTCGCCCAGTAAGTGACATACTGGAAGTCAAAGGTGCAATACTGTACATAGGATACATATAAATAACTGTGCAGTTCTCAAAAGAATGTATGGATTCTTAGCCTGATAGACAGACTCTTGCCTTAATAGTACCAGATACTCATTCCAATAGTAGTGTACCAGTACTCATTGGGCATTACTAGAGCAGCCCTCTCTCTTGTCCTTACCAGGAGGAATCTTTATTGACAATTGTCTGATTACGCCACCAACACATCATCCATATAAGATTCCCGTCATACTAAGTAATAAAACTAGTTATGACATTGTTTTGCGTCTCTAAAGTGGCCCTAGTGTTTGAGTGTGTGCGTGAGTGTGTGTGCCCTACGATGGATTGGGGCCCTGTCTAGGGTGGTTCCTGCCTTGCGCCCTATGTGGCTGGCTAGGCACCGGCTCCCCCATGACCCTGAAAAGGAATAAGCAGCCAAGAAGATGAATGAATGAATGAATGACATTGTTTTGCTAACTCAATCATTGCAGAACTTAGCATTCCTCATGAAATTGTGCAGACTCACTATACTTTCAGCAGTCAACAGAAAAACCCTAGTCATGATTGCCAATCATCCAGAGCTGTATGTTTTAGTCAATAGTAGGTCCTTAGTGAACCAAACAGAATAAATCAACTTCAAATGTCAAATTTGGCTTCAAAGATTCCCCACTTTCTGAAGAATGGATGAGTCGCATAACACAAAGTTTGGACACTTACACAGACAATTTTTCTCATCACGACCTTGATTTTGGACATGCAACTAAAGTCAAGCATCACTTTAAACTTAAGGATGATAGCTATTGTTGGTTGGCTGACTTGTCCACCTTCTCTTTTGATAACAAATATCATGCTGGTAAGCAGAATCAAGATGCAGATGGTCTGTCAAGGAGGCTGAATGGAAGATTGACTAATGACAGCTCCTCACAAGAGGAGAGATTTATAACAAATTTACAACTCATCATTTAACTCCAGTGGATGTGGTCAAGGCAACCTGCCAGTACCATGCAGCCATGCATGAGGAAACACCATCTAAATGTTTGGAATCTCTTGTCATCCACCCAGATGCTATTCCTTCTGTGTTTGAGGATGCTGAGGTGTCCTTCCATGGTGTTTCCACAGTTCAGAGGTATAATGACACTAATTTAGCCAGACTACAGTGGGAAGATCCCTCAATTGGCACTATCCTTAGATCACTTGAGTCTGGGGAATCCACCTCTAAATTGGACCTGAAAATGCCAGAATCTTTTTGATGCTTAAAGAGATGAGTTGCTTTGAACTCAGTGACTCAGGCCTTTTATACCGGAAACAACAAAGTGAAAAACAGACCCGATACCAAATTGTTCTTCCATAGGTGTTGAGATCATCCATTCTCACCAGTCTCCATGAAGAGATTGGTCATCTCAGAATCGAACGCACACTTGACCTGATCAGGTCCAGGTTTTATTGGTCAAAGATGTCATTGGATGTTGAGTCCAAGGTCAAAACTTGCCCATGGTGTGTTAAGCGAAAATGTCAACCAGAGAAGGCTGCAATGATGGTCAGTATTCAAACCAGCCAACCCATGGAACTGGTATGTTTGGACTTTTTGTCCCTTGAACCAGATAGCCACAACTCGAAGAACGTATTGGTCATTACTGAACACTTCATCAAATATGCTGTGGCAATACCCACTAAGGATCAGAAGGCCATCACTGTAGCTCGTTGTCTACGGGAACAGTTTTTCGTTCATTGTGGGTTTCCAGAGTGCCTTCATAGTGATCAAGGCTGTGATTTTGAATCTCAGCTTATCAATGAGCTTTGTGCCTTACTGTCTGATTAAGTCCCTACCATCCCAGAGGTAACCCAGTATAGAGGTAACCCAATAACCCCAGAGTGTTTCAATCGCACTCTATTGAGTATGTTGGGAACCTTAAAGGAGAAAGAGAAGTCCAGATGGCGTGAATATGTCAAGCTCTTGACTCATGTATATAATTGTATTATGAACGAGGTGACTGCGTATTCCCTGAGCTTATGTTTGGGAGGCAGCCCAGATTACCAATTGACATAGCTTTTGGGTTACCAGTCAAAGGATCCTCATCCACATCACATTCAAAATCTTATCTGGCAGAAAGTTATAATGTAGCTGTTAAAAATGTCAAGAAAATGGCTGACAAGAACAAGAAAACCTTCAACATTAGAGACTCCCTGTCTTGTCTGAAAGTAGTAGATAGACACACTGATACACTGAACCCCATTATAGAGGAGGGAAATGCAAACCCCACTCAGTACTCAACTGATAATCCTTCTGTTGATGATGGATCTATGGATAGATGCTCACCTGAAGCTGGATTTGGAAATAACATCAGTCTTGAGAATGAGCCACACATTGAATAAGCAGAGGAGCCAGTGACAGCAGGTGAGCCTAGTTTGACAAATCCTTCTTCTCAAGACCAGAATGATGATGTACCAGTAGATGCACAACTTGGAAGAAATTACATTCTTAGTCCCCTCCCATATCTATCTGATTTGGTAGATGTCTCTATGGGAGATGATTAAGCACCCACAGTTACTGATACTGATTCTGTAGAAATTACAGATAGAATTAATGAGCAAGATCATAACACCCTACATAGATCTGAATGCCAGAAAAGAGCACCCAGAACATTTACTTATCCTCAGTTGGGTAAACCCCTGATTTCTTTTGCCCAGCCTATTCTGGAAGGTTTTAATAGAGTTTTAGTTGAAACATTTGAGGGTAATTCTTCCCATGAAGGGACTCATGTCTATTTAGAAGGGGAGTGTGTAACCCAGCTGATAAATAGGGTTAAGATTAGAAATGATAAATAGTTACAAATCATCATATTGATACAGTTCATAGAAGTTATGATTAGGTACTTTTATTTTGAAACCCTGATACTCCATAATATGGTCTGATTGATTCAGAAGTGAAGAAGGGAAAAATTAATTTTGTCAAATTATCAGTGTCATTAATTAGCTGAAATGCCAAATTCACCCAATTTTCCCTGTTTTAATCAGGTCTCAATAAGCTAACCTGTTCATTCTTCACATTAAAGGAGTGTTAATTGCATAAAACACATGTTTTATTTTGATTGAACTTATATTTAAGAAATGGTTTGGTAAAAGATGTAATCTGTATAATTGTTATTTTGACTATTGGTGGTAAATTTAAGGTTAATAAGTTAAATGGGAAGGCTTTTTCTTGAAATAAGCCTTCAATTTCACATTGAAAAAAAGTTTAACCTAATTCCAAGTATTTTCATGTGTAAAATGCACACGCAGTGTTAATGTAAAGTGTTATTCAAATGATATATGCTGAAATGAACTAATCTTTGGAAAGTTATAAGCTTATTGCAGTTGTGTGTTTAAATACTTCAAAGTATTCTAAGTCCTATTTCAACTCAAAGGACTTACTAATAATCTATTTTATTCATTTTCAAAAAGGACCCATTTTATTTTCTTACATGTATAAATTGTAGTTGTATTTTGTTAATCATACAGATTGGTTACTAATGTCAAAGTAATATTAACCCTTGTGTGTGTATCTGCTCATTTCATGAACTCTGCTCCTCGTTAACCTAGAGTGAAGGTGTACTTACTCAGGAGTGGGTTACAGAGGGAAAATATAGGGGATGGGAGTTACATATACTGGAACCAGTAGTTTGGGTATACCCAACACATTCACCCATAACACATTCACATGTGGGAGCAATTTGGCATTGCCAATCCACCTATAGACATGGCTTTGGGAGGTGAGAGGAAACTGAAGAAAATAATGTAGACATATAGGACTGTGGCCATAATTATTATTATGAACACTGAAGCTAGCATGTGGTCATATAGGTTTTATAAATGTTTTTCTTCTTCTTTGGCCCTTCGTGTTCTTCTTCATCTTCTTTGGCTGTGTAATTTTTCCATAATCCTGCTGACAGTCAAATCAACAAACAAACAAACAAACAAACCACTAAAAACATACTCAGCTTTGCGAAGGTAATACTGTTATTTCAAAGTAAATATTTTGAAAGCAGTGCTATTCTCAGACATCAAGAGAAACAGCCTCAACGTGTTTTTTTCTTTAAATCAAACACCGGCAAAACTCCAGTCAATGTTCTCTGGTTCTTCCTATTTCACTATTTTCAAACCATAAGCAATTAATGCAAGGCATGCTGTGAACTAGAAAACTGAGATCTATTTGGTATGGATTTCATACACATATTTCAGGTCTGTTTCATACTTTGCAAAACTACTACACCATTAATTGTATACTGGCTGCATGGGTCCCTGATGTACTTAAGGATTTATGAGAAATACCATAACAATACGAAGTACATAATTTATGTACTACTAGGAAGGTACTCCCCTAACTCTATTTTTGACAGATAATGTATAAGGTTTGATATTTGGCATTCACATCAGATTACTTGCTGATTACAGCAATTAATGTGATTTTGTGGAGGCAAGTGCAACAGCATCAAAAGTGGTCATAAGAAACATTTACAGAATGGTATGATTCTGGGGCTGATTTATTTCCACCACAGACTGTATATTTATGCAGATTATAACTGACAGTCATGTCAGATGATTACACAGTGTGAAACGCCTAGTAGGTTTGATCTTCATTAGGTTGGAAGATTTTCAGCCTGCCTCTCCTACACATCCTTAACATGTCATGAGCAGTGATTGAAAAGGCCCATGTGAAATACATTCACTGTTGTATCATTGAATACACTGGTTATTTACTTTATATTTTTTTCAAAATCCCCTTGCAAAGGAAACACACCATCACAAAAGAAACACATTACACAAAAGGACAGACAACATGATTATTATTTTACTCTTTTGGTTTGAATGGAAGTTGCAATAGAAAAAAAAAACAGCAAGAGCCCATTAGAGAAGCATGGACCTTAAATGCTTCATACATGAATGATGCCTATCTGACTTTAAGCTTATGTGGTTAATATGTTTCCTTACATCATTCTTCTTGTGCCATAAATGAGACCTACATTTACATTTAGTCAATAGATATTAGATTTGAATAACCAGAATACAATTTTCTAATTAATTAAGCAAGCTCCACTCAGGGGCGGCACGGTGGCGCAGTGGATAGCGCTGTCGCCTCACAGCAAGAAGGACCCGGGTTCGATCCCCGGGTGGG
>JAOTRJ010000038.1:27093119-27103398 GCA_028564905.1 Leptodoras praelongus | reverse complement strand
GTTGTGTGCATTGCAATATTTTGAGCAAAACTGTGCTCTTACCCTGCTAATTGAACCTTCACACTCTGCTCTTACTGTGCAATTAATGAAGATTGGCCACCAGGCTGGTTTTAGCCATGAAACCCCCACACTAAAATGACAGGTGTTTCAGTTTCATTGTCTAACCCCTGTATATATATTATATATAATCTGTGTGGGGCCTGCATTGTTCAGTGTTAAGCTAAGATGCACATGTACAGAGAACAGGAATGGTTGCTTTGTCACAAGATAGTGTGAACATTGGTTAAATTTGCACTGGCTTTAATATTGCAAAAAGAACAAACAAGCAAAAAAAAAAAATCATTAAGCAAATCTACTTGAGTCTATCTCTCTTTCTGTGTCCCTGCTAAGGGAATCTATGTGAAGCAATTCTTTCCCTACTTTTTTCTCTCTATTGCAGGAAAAGTCTTTCTTTTCAGAGAGACACTAAGCTCTGTAGCCATTCCTCAATCCACCTCAATGTCACAGGCCTGGTTGAGGACCAGAAATGTTTTTGTAAGACCAGATGTGTTCTGTTCCCCATCAGCCAGACCATCATTTCTGCTTAACAGTGTGTGAAGTGATCACTGCCCCCGTGTCCCAGGGGTGCTCGCTTGCTTGCTTGGGTGGGTGCAGTGTGGATCACATTAATGTAGGGAGAAAAGTGTGGGTCAGAAAGAGAGATGCATTACTGGAGGATGTCATTTGGAAAGCTTAGCAGCTGTAGGCCCTGAGGGGATGTGGCCATTGCTGCTGGTTCTTTACTCTCAGCACATACTATACTGTGAATCTGAAGCCTCAGGCATTATACATTCTAGATTATGGCAGACTACAATGTGGAAAACTATATTTTTCCTCCACCCCCTGCTTTTTTTTTTTACCTCGCTTCACAAGCAACAATTATTTTTTCATTTCCAGGTTCTCTTTTTTTTTTTAATGCATCAAGTTTTCAATTAGATTCATATCAGCTATGCAGTGTTCTGAACAGTAAAGTTCATTGTGAACAGCAAGAGGGCTAATGCTAAGGCTATTAATTCCATCCCTTAACCATCACAAGCAGTTGTATATTTTACATCATCATATACTGTACTACTCTAAAGGAAGGGGACAGTGACAAAAAGCAATTGCATCCATTATGCTGACCACTAGCTACTGGTTACATTAACCATTATTACAAGACAGCACCCATAGTCAGAGTAAAGAAGCCTCCTGGATAAGAAATAATTGTTCTTAGCACTTTTACATTAAAAACATACAGCAGGAAAAATGCCATGAGGACAAAAATACAAATCTAATCACCTTTTACATCAGCATAGAAGTACTTCTGCTGTAGGTAGAGATCAGCTACTCTAGCTAGGGTACTAGGATCCTGTACTGAATGGTTCTGATTTAACACTTACTACCAGACAAGTTCTGTCCCATTACACATTTCTTGTGTGTTTCTAAATATGTTTATTATTAGAATTAAGTTATGTCAAGCATCCACTACACATAAGCCATTACTACAGAAACAATAAAATATTCAAACAAGCATATTTATTATAAAATTGTGAATAAACTGTGATTTGAATTATTATTGCACTTATAAACAACCTCTGACCAATGGGATTTGAGACTTCAACATCACTGTTGTATCATACTGTTGTATATGTGTGGCATGTGTGGTATAATACGCTGATATAATATGTATATTACTATGTAATAATATGCACATTATTTTGGACACCGAACATGTGCACTGTGTTTACAACAAAATGGAAACTTCATTGTAGAATGGGGAGAAAAAAAACCTCTTGAATAGGATAGACTTTCAGGGGTTAAAGGTGATTATTTGGTTACAAAACATGTCCCAGTTTCACTACATCACATAAATAATTTACTTTACAATTTGATTTGTATGAGGTGGGCAAATTGAACATGCCATGAAGCGAACAAAAAAGGAAGGTTTAAAAGAACAAGCCACATATTTCTGCAGACCAGTGCACAGTCACATTCCATTTAATCATCCGGGGCACTGAAGCGGTCAGATGGATGTATTCAATCTTTGTAGGCTGTTGATACCAAGCCTCTGCCATATCACTGATAAGACCCCAATTCCTTGGTGTGCACAAAGTAACCACTGGTGTGAGATATGGATGGAAATGACCAGGTTTATAGCTCACGGTAATGTGAGAAAAGGATACAGTGCAACCTCCTATTCAGAAAAAAAAAACCCAAAATGCCAGGATATGGGACTGCACATCATTGTGATAAGCCAAATAAGGTTAATAAACCTGATGAAGAAACTGACATGAAATATTTTCTCATGATATTTTGACTAGTGTTATCATGATATCAAAAGTATGATTTTGATACAAAAGCTGCTTTAATATGTTGATATCAATACTGACATGACACCAGAGCAAAAACCTAAAACATCCAGAAATGTAATGGAATAATAGATGACAGAACATTACAAAAAAGGAAAATGCAATCTGTTAAAGTTACAAAAAAAAGAGGTAATCAGATTATTGATACATTTTATCAAAACTGGTTTTGTTAGCAGGATTCCTGTACTTTTAAATTAGCTTTGTCAAAGTTAACATGTTAATATTTCATGTTCAACTTGAAATATTTAACGTTTAAAAAAACCCACTGCATTTTGTGTCCTCTGGCCTGTGGTGATGTCTGCCGTCAAAACAAATTATCTTCAAGGATAGAGTTTTAGGCAGAAAGTTTCACTTTAATAAGTTGCTGATGGCTCTTTGGAGCAAACAAAAGTAACCTGCAGAGATGGCAAAGCGGAATATTTTCCAGAGATTTAATTGTTTTTGACACATCTACTCAAAGCAAAACACCTTCAATCTACACTATATTGCCAAACGTATTCACCTACCCATCCAATCATTGATTTCAGGTAAGTTCCAATAACTTCCATGGCCACAGGTCCATAAAATCAAGCACCTAGGCATGCAGACTGCTTCTACAAACATTTGTGAAAGAATGGGTCACTCTCAGGAGCTCAGTAAATTCCAGTGTGGTAAAGTGATAGGATGCCACCTGTGCAAAAAGTCCAGTTGTGAAATTTCCTCACTACTAAATATTCCACGGTCAGCTGTCATTGGTTTTATAACAAAGTGGAAGCAATTGGGAACAACAGCAAGTCAGCCACAAAGTGGTAGGCGACATAAAATGACAGAGCGGGTCAGCGGATGCTGAAGCGCATAGTGCATAGATGTCACCAACTTTCTGCAGAGTCAATCACTACAGACCTCCAAACTACATGTGGCCTTCAGATTAGCTCAAGAACACTGTGTAGAGAGCATCATGGAATGTGTTTCCATGGCCAAGCAGCTGCATCCAAGCATTACATCACCAAGCACAATGGCAAAGCAGATGCAGTGGCATAAAGCAGGCAGCCACTGGACTCTAGAGCAGTGGAGACGTGTTCTCTGGAGTGACAAATCATACTTCTCGATCTGGCAATCTTAAGGACAAGTCTGTGTAAAGTTTGTGTACATCTTGGTGGAGGGGGATTATGGTGTGGGGTTGTTTTTCAGGAGTTGGGCTTGGCCCCTTAATTCCAGTGAAAGGAATTAAGTGAAACTCTTAATGCTTCAGCATTCCAAGAGATTTTGGACAATTTCCTGCTCCCAACGTTGTGGGAACAGTTTGGGGATGGCACCTTCCTGTTCCAACATGACTGCACACCAATGCACAAAGCAAGGTCCATAAAGACATGGATGAGTGAGTTTGGTGTGGAAGAACTTGACTGGCCTGCACAGAGTCCTGACCTCAACCCGATAGAACACCTTTGGGAAGAATTAGAGTGGAGGCTGAGAGCCAGACCTCACAAATACACTTCTGGAAGAATGATCAAAAATTCCAATAAACACACTCCTAAACCTTGTGGAAAGCCTCCCAGAAGGGTTGAAGCTGTTATAGTTGCAAAGGGTGGGCCGACATCATATTAAACCCTATGGATTAAGAATGGGATGTCACTGAAGTTCATGTGTGTGTGAAGGCAGGCGAGCGAATACTTTTGGCAATATAGTGTATCTCTTCAGAGCCTCATCAATCTACCTTACAGGAGTGTGACACTCATAGGCGAATAATGAAAATGGAGAAGTTAGAAGGTAACTAATGCTTTGGCTAACTTGAACATGGACTGCTTGTTTTGTTGTTAATATTGTTTTCTTTAGTGTAAATAATAAATTATTGCTTTCTGAGGTGATATCTAATTTTATAGGCCTTCATGGTTTTGAAATTCAGTTGGCATTTTAACATATAGGCTTGGGATTTGTTATTTTGTTAGTACATAGTAGAAACATGCCTTTCAAGATGACAGTCGATTTTAATGTTTTTAATGGCTTCATTGGAAAAAATGCTATTAAATTCATTCTTAATTCTACATGATTCTCTGATTATTACAAGCCTCAGTCTCAAGAATCAATCAATAGATCTTTTAATTTAATCAACCAACAGCCCTATTTAAAATGCATTTTAAAATTTAAAACAGTATTCTACCATGCAGAAGTGCACACATTACAACACGGCAAAAGCCTCATAACTTCACTCTAGTCTCAGGTGAAATTATAACTAATCTTACTGTTACCAGTTCATTATAATGGCCTCTAGTGAAATAAATGCTTTCATGTGGTAGAAATATTGGGACGTTTTGTATTTAAAAAGTGAGCTAAAAAGATTTGTAACATTATTTGCCTTAATCACCTCATCAAACTCGAATGTTGAAATACATTTGCCTGTCACAAAATAAATCACACTTGTTTGACTAGACTCCTTTGAGGGCACAGGCATGCTGTAATTATGATATCTATCACATTTGCTAACCTGTTGCTCTTTGAATTTATTATACAGGGCCGCATCTCTGTCAGTGAGATGTTTTGCCAAGTTGTTAGCACCCTTGGTCTGAGTAGGTTTTAAAACCTCTTTTACAGAATTTGCAGTCTCTATGGGCTCTGACTGTCGGCTATCCAAGTGAAATGATGCCATATCTTGCTCTATGCATCTGCATGTACAGCAGGAATACTACTATTTGCAGCCATGCCTTTTGTTTTGTCACCATGAAAGTGGCATCATGCATATGAGATAAAATAAAAATGCCATTATGCCTGCAGGGAATGGAAGCACAGTGCTGCACACACACTGCCACGCTGTTGCCCATTGACACAACTCATAGGAAATACAGCTCTAATTAAAACAGTGTCATTGCCAAATTACTGGCACTAATAAAAGGGGGTATAGTACCATTTTTAATGGCAGGGTATTGCAATAAATTTCTATTACCATGCAACAGTATTTCTGACCATTTCAAATAAAAGTTGTCGCTTCATCAAGTTTAATGATTTATAATCCCAAGAAGAGGATGGGTTTTTCTGGTTCTTCATAACATTTCTTCCTCATGTTATCTCAAGAAGTTTTTTCCTTTCCTCTGTTGCCTCTGACTTGCTCATTCTGGATATAAATTTACATCTGGAATGCTGTAAAGCTGTTTCGTGACAGTGTTGAAATGAATCAATTAAAAAAAAGTGCTCTGGTCCCCTCTCTGTGTGAGGCATCCCCCATCTTGAGGAGTCTACATCAGCACAGAGAGACGCCTCCAGAACTGGACGGTCACACCAGATCTTACATGATTTTGTTTCAGAAGGGATTATCTACCACCCTGCTTCCATCTCTGCAAGCTTTAGCACTGTGGGAAACTGTGGGAAACTCAATGATACTGAAATTAGAAGCACCACCTTGGGAGCTTGTACATTAAACATAAGAAGGCATTCACCTAGACCCTGAAACCGAGTGAAAGTTTACACAGAGAGATCCGCTTATGAGTTGGAAGGACAGAAAAAAAAACACTCGACACTGCCCTAGATAATACAGAGACGAAATATAGTGACCTTGTAAAAGCTGAACAAAAATTCTTTATGTAACTTTTAGTAAAACTTGAAGGCACCCTGGAAAAAAAGAACATTAATAAAATTTTAACTTATGCCCTAAAAGATTTTGATGGCTTATAAGTGCTAGACATACACTCAACTATTTCTATTTACAATGACATCAGGCAGACTTGGAAGATGTCTCCATACTAGGTAATGAGTACACAGGACAGATGGTCTTCATAAAAAAAAGTGTCTCTGTGTTATCACTTGCACTATTTAATTGGTAGTTTATAACACACCACAGTGAATGTTATGAACAAATGAGTCATTAGTGGCACTTCAGGCTGAAAGACAGGGATAAAATTCTATTTTATTAGTCATTTTTTGCTTCCTCAAAGAGAAAGTGCTGGTATGGTCTTGGCACACCAGGAGAAATGTATAAGCAAGTACTGTCATGTCACTGTCACTGTCATGCCTGTGGCCGCCAGAGGGTGCCCCTGATGCCCTGTGGGAGAACTACAGTCCAGGACTACAACTCCCACTGGGCCTAACCAACGAGGCGCATCCACTGGCAGCCATCTTTGATTGCCTCATTTAAGCCATGCTAGGGAGATAAAAGGGCAGTGTTATTTCTCCCCAGCTCGGACCAACTTTGGTACTGCCACCACGTTTCCTCGATTCCAAGCTTACCTGCTCAAGTTAAATATTCACTTCATATATTCTCAGCACTGTATCTAGTTTGCACTTTGCACCTTTGCCTGCACTCATGTTTTGTTTTGCTCTTTGTTTGGGTTTTCCAGTTTGCCCCTGCCAGAGCATGGAGTGGAGTGGAGTGTTCCCATTTCCCATGTTCACTTTATGGTTTGGTTCTGGACTCTAAAGAGACATTTCCCTGTGACTTTGCCTTTGTCTTCCATGCTCTGTGCTTTTGTGTTTTTGATATATTCAATCCTAGCTGAAATGTATTTTTGTATACCCCGCTGCATAAAAATAAATATATCTGCAGCCTGTGTGCGATCATTACAATCACTGTATTAAAGGAACATTTCCAGAACATAACATAATAATCCATTGAGATGATACTCAATTCAATTGAGATCAATTCATCCGTATATATGTAGCACATTTAACAATTATACTATTACTGTATTCTCAGCAGAATCTTACTTTAAATTTACAGTACAGTATGAGACATATTTTATGGTCAGAGCTATATTACAATGCTTTATTGTTATAAAATACTGTTCATTTGAATACAGAGATATTAAACATTTCAAACACGGCTTTTAACTCCATAAGCACTGGTATTGTTGAGCCTATGCAAAATTCATAGCAATGCCACCTATGCACATCACTGGTTGCATCCACCAGTGTATATATAAAGAGTTGAGAATGAGAATGGCAAGGTATCACGATTTTGCGATTTTCATGTATAAGCAATTCAAAGTTCTATTGTGACTACAATAATTCTGGCAAAACCTCAAACTTACGACAGCAGTGTGGCCGTAAAAAAGACTCAGGGTGAATGAGGTCAGTGTTAGCTGTCAAGAACCATTTCACACAAAAAAAGCCATGCAACCCTGCTTCAAGTAACATCAGAATTCAATGCTGGAGCCTCAACAAACATCAGCATGAGGACTGTGCCATGTTCCCTCCAAGATCCCATGGGAGACCTACCAAATATTTAGTTTTTCTATATTTCAGTATGTATACTTTTTCAGCTTACACTGGCAGGCAACAGACTAAATATTTATATTTTGCTGTGTTGACTTTATATTGGACTATATTTAATCATGAACTTTCAAATTGTTCTTTTTGACCACCTTCTATGCTCTGGTAAACCATGTCCATACACAGCTATGTCATTAGCTAGCCAGCCCTTTTCTAATTTAAACTTTTATCAATTTCTACTTTTTTTAAATAACATATACATTATTTCTTCAGACATTAATGTTTTGTGCTCATTGTAATGGCAGTGACATTGTTACAGTGACATTGGACCTGAGTGCAGAACTACACTACCCATCAGCCTCAGTGTGCCACATGCCTCATGAATCTCTCTTACCTATGTCTTATTATGTCTTGTTTAGCACTATGGTGTGTTCCATTTGACCTGGGAGGTCAGAATGTCTGAGGTCTCAGAGGGAAATTTTAACTGTAACAATCCATGAACTCAGATTTATGACTCGGAGAGCCAGGAGAACCTCACCAACCCCAGCCTTAAAATCCAAGATGGCTGCTCTGTGCATCAACAGTGTGAAAGCTGTAGTAATGTACTGTTTATTAACAGTTTTGTCTTATTTGTGTCTCATTAAGTCCATTGTACTCTTATTGATGCCTGTGTCACAGTGTTGCGTATAGTCTGTAATGGTTCTTTTTTCACCTTGTATACGCAATTGACATTTACGGCACTTGTTTTCAGAGTTTTGGTTGTTTTGTTTCTAATTCACATAATAAATTCTCTGCATTTGCATCTGACTGTCTGGATTTGTGACAGTCACAATTTTAGCCATATCTTGCCTGCTACAGTTGAGTGGTTTGCTAATTGAGGTTTGTAGTTTTCACTTTTCTTGTATTTTCCCTTCTTTTTTCTCCTCTCAAGTATGCCAGCCAGTGACTAGCAGCAACAATTTTAACTGGCTGAGTGCTAAATCCCAACACTCATTAAAACTGTGTGATTTGTGTTAGTGTTTTGCAAACTGGAATATGTGCCAATAGCTATTGCTAGTTGTGGCAGCAGGGGTGTGGAGCTTGCAGGAGCTTACAGCTTTTATGACATCCCATTCTAAATCCATAGACATTGATATTGAGCTGGTCCCTCCTTTGCAGCTATAACAGCTTCCACTCTTCTGGGAAGGTTTTTTGGAGTGTCTGTGGAACTTTTGCCCATTTATCCAGAAGAGCATTTGTGAGGTCAGACACGGATGTTGTATGAGAAGGCCTGACTCTCAATCTTCATTCAAGTTCATCCCAAAGGTGTTTGAAGGGGTTGAGATCAGGGCTCTGTATGGGCCAGTCAAGTTCTTCCACACCAAACTCACCCAACCATGACTTTATGGACCTTGCTTTGTGAACAGGTAAGAGCCTTCCCCAAACTCTTCCCACAGAGTTAGAAGCATGTCTTGGTATTTTGAAGCATTAAGAGTTCCCTTGGTGATGTAAGGCTTGCATGCAGCTGCTTGGCCATGGAAACCCATGCAATGAAGCACCTGGAACAGTTTTTGTGCTGATATTAATGCCAGAGGAGGTTTAGAGCTCTGCAGTTATTGAGTCAGCAGAGCATTGGCAACTTTTATGCACTTTGCACCTCAGCATTCGATGACCTAACTGTTTAACTTTATGTGGCCTGTCACTTCGTGCCTGAGTCGATGGTTGCAATGGTGACATCCTATTACAGTATTATGCTTGAATTCATCGAGCTCTTTAGAATGACCCATTCTTTCAGAAATATTTATAAAAGCAGACTATATGTCTAGGTGCTTAATTTTATACACTTGTAACAATCGGACTGAATAAAACACCTGAAGTGAATCATTAAGAAGAGTGTCCCAGTACTTTTGTCCATATAGTGTATGCATTTGTTTTATCTTCTCATTACCTTTAATGCATGTACATCATCTACAACAGATTTTTAAAAATTATTATTATTATTATTATTATTATTATTATTATTATTATTATCATCATCATCTAGGCCTAGGTATACTACTGTGTGTGTGTGTATGTGATAATAATAATAATAATAATAATAATATTTTAGACATGCAGAAGTAGCAGAAATGAGCATGTAAGTATAAGTGCTTGATTGCAATAAAAAAGGTCTGTACACTAAATTTATTTTACAATAAGAACAAAAGGCATATTGTACTGAGTGAGATACAAACGTGTGCTTTCTCTTTCCAATGAACTTGAACTGTGAACGTGAATGAGACAAAGCTATAAGCTAATGCTTGAGTCTTTTCAGTTGTTCCTGTTTGTTGTGCACTGACAGGTGCTGCGTACAATAAATGCACACACACACACACACACACACACACACACAATTTTGCTCATTCTGTGGATGAGCTCAAGCACTGTGAAAAATAGCGAACTGATTATTTACAAACTGATGTACTAAATCACAAACTATATTAAATCTATAATGATATCTTAGAAAGATCAATAAATAAGGCAATTGGTAATTTACTGAGCTGATCAATAAGGTCATCGCAAAAATTTGTATCTTAGAGCTAGATTAGGACATTTATGTACTACGTTTGTGAATATTGTCATAAACAGGCTAAGAATGATTTTGACATAAAACTACATAAAGCTGTCGCCTCACAGCAAGAAGGACCTGGGTTCGATCCCCGGGTGGGGCGACCTGGGAAATTTCTGTGTGGAGTTTG
>JAOTRJ010000038.1:27015934-27026721 GCA_028564905.1 Leptodoras praelongus | reverse complement strand
CACCAGTAAGAGCAGAGTGTGAAGGTTCAATTAGCAGGGTAAGAAGCACAGTTTTGCTCAAAATATTGCAATGCACAAAACATTATGGGTGACATACCAGAGTTCAAAAGAGGACCAGCATCAAGTAGTGACCTGGCCACTATCCTGCAAGAAGAATGGCTTAAAATCCCTCTGACCACTGTGCAGGACGTGTATATGAATGTATATGTCATTCCCAAGATGAATTGATGCTGTATTGGCCGTATTTGGCTGTATTGACCATACTAATAAAATATTGTGGTCTAAAATGACAGGTGTTTGTTTCATTGTCTAACCCCTGTATGTAATTGTTCATATGGTGACATTCTCTATAAGTCTTTATTTTTGCTTTTTTTTTTTTTGCAGCATAAACAATTTGAAGAGTCAAGGTTAAAGCCCTAACCTTAAGTTTTCCAACTCCAGTATAGCAGACTTTGTACTTTCTTGGTAATAAGTGAAGCAGCATTTTATTTTACTTTATGTTATTTTTTGCCTTTTTTCTCTTCTAGAGAGGAAAAGATGAGGCTAGGGAGGGATATATAAATGATAATGATAAGAGAAGAGTTTGAAACTTTGAGTTTTTCATGGAACACCCACAACATGAACTCTAAACTCTAAATGTTACAGAATGAAATAAAATTGCTTAAACATGCAATCTAATTTTGGATTATAACCAAATTTTTTAATGGATCACAGTATTACATGGATCAGAAAGTATGGAATGAAGCCCTGTAATTATTATTTTTTTAAATATTGGTGAATTGCTGTAGTATAAAAGGAATAAAACATTGTTATCACAGAATAATCAATGTCATTATGCTCCACTTTGATGATGTCACATCAGCCAATTCTTTATTATTTTCCTATATCAGCATGTTCTGAAGTGTTTCGTTCCTTACATATCTCACAGAAATCAGTGCACTAAAGCAGGCATTTTTCCAATTCTGTGAAATGTTTGAGTGAAAAAAAAAAAAAAAAAAACAGAACACAAATGTCAGACGTTTGTACCAAATGTACAGAAAGTACATTTTACATTTGTAGATGGCATTTTCAGTTCTTTATGAGCTTATATTTGGATTGTACATGAAATAAACTATAATAGTATGAGCTATATGTAAGCCTATCATGCTTTACAAGCTGTGAACCAAATCAGTTACATATCAAACACACTTAGCACCTCAGGAAGATTGCCTTTTTAAATATATACAATATATAGTTCATATTAAGCAATGGAATTACTGCAATCTGAAAGAAACTGTATTCAGTTTGCCACCTTTGTCTCCTAAAAAAACAGATATTGACAGCGTCTCATATGAAGCTTGGTGTGGAGTATTGAAAATCACTGGAATCTGTATGTGTTAAGAAAACCAACTGCAAAAGTAATGTCACCAAGGAAAGGTCAACGAATACAGACAGACATGTGTATCCCACTAGTTTGAGCAAAGAACTGACATGATTTAGTGATAGTGAAAGCTTTCTGCTCAGTGATAGCACTGGAGCTTTCTGCTCAATTAATCACATCTGCTATATCAACTATGTTAACAGAGGTTTTCAAACTCATGTCAAACACATCATCACTCATGCATGCTGCTCTGAATAACAAGGAGTCCACAATCACTCCACACTTTGCCATTCTCTTCCATAATAATCATAGATATTAATGTACTGGTACAGATGTTATCATCATTATACAGTATAATATTACAAACGCCAGCCTTGCATTGATCAAAATCTACATGGGAAGGACTGAGGACAGGGTTTTGATGCAGATAAAGGTTTTCCCCAAACTCTGTATATAAAAATACACAGACCACCAAGTCTTACATTTTTACGTCTTAGAAAATCTTACAAAATTACATTAATAAATCACTATGTTGTTTGTGAAAGGAAACCCTTCAATGTTGTCAACAAAAAGCAAACAACTGTTATTTAATTTGCACTTCTACGTCTCTGAAGATTTGGACATGCACAAACTTCACACCTTCTCAAGTTAAACTGCTGCATGACACCTTGGAAATGGGGTGCAACACCTGCCACATGTTAGACCCTTGAGCACATCTGAAACAGGAACAGAGCTCTTTGGGACTAGTGCAGAATATCAGCAGAACTAAAAAGGAAAAAGCTCAAGAACAACCCAGGCTAGCATATTAGTAAAAGAATTAGATCAATAAAATGAATGACCTTAAACCAGCATCAGTATGTGCTGTTTATTTAAACCCTGATCAGCCTTTGTGATACACACACCCAGACACACATGCACACCAATGTATTGATGTTTGTGTCACACAAGTACACTGTTCCAGCTGACAGGTTTTCAGTCAGTCTTGTCGGACACAGCCGATACTGGTGGCTAAATGTGTATAACCTCAATTAAACCACGCTCTAAGTGTCTGACAAGAAGTAATATTCCTCCTCCAGCAGCGGGCCGAATTGATGTTCCTGCATTCGTCACCCCGCTGAAAAAGCAATCATGGCGTTGTCTCGCTCTGCTGAGGAGACGCAGGAAACACTGCTTCCAGTCGGCTCATTAGCATTCGCCGACTAAGTCTACTCACAACAGCTACCCACAAGAACCATTGCTTCAGACACACCTACTCCTCCACGCCCATATTCAGAATTCACAAGAAATTCATTCCAGACTCTAAAACTATCAAACATGCAGATTCTAAAGAATAACAACAGAAACTGGATCATATGCAAAAACACTATATATTGCTAAATATAAAAATGAAAAATGAAAAAATGAAAGTAAGAACCCACTCTGATTGACTGGCAGACTAAACTTTATACTGATCAGGTGCCCTTTTTCATTGTAATAGAGTTACAGAGTTTTTTTCATCAACATGCAACATGCACTTTCACTTTGGTTAACATTAGACACGATACAGTAATTTTCTGCTAGTGGCACCAGTTAGGTTTATGGTGCATTCAGCTAACACTCATAATTCAGAATGTCCGACCTCCTGACTGGTAAAACCCAAAGAAAACTCAGCCTCAGTCCCCTCAACCCTGAGTTCAGCAAGTGAGGAAACAATTATTTGCTTTAGAGCAATCAATATACACATATATATTACATTTTAGATAAATCTACAGTATAATGCTGACTATACAGTTAGCTGTTTAGAGGAGGCAAATACATTTATCATAGATAGCTGGCTAGATTGTAGCTAAGAACAGATGAACATAGAACAGCCATGTTTTTTTTTCCACTTTGTTGCTTGAACACAATTTGAAAACGGCACAATTCCTAGCTCTGACTTCCCCCTTCCCAGTTAAAAGGTTGTAGCATTAGGCCTTGCTTCGTTTCTACCTGAAGAGAGTGGTGCAGCAATGTTTTATTACTTCTGACTGCCCAGCTCTCTCACCTTCTCATCTGTACACTCTGTTCAAACAGATAAGGTTTTGCTAATACCCTATCAATTCCATCATACACATCATCATGTAGATCACTCACTATCTCTGGTATCTAATGTAAGTGAGCTTAACTGTATCATATAGCTGCATTTCATTCTGAAACTTTTACATTAACATTCTTGTCTGTACTATTTCTACATTGGATTTCTCATTCATATAATATTGAATGTCACTGGAAAATGGTACATGAGAAAAGCTCTTGTTCTTTTGTTTTTCAGAGCTAACAATGAAACCTGGCCGTTTTCAGATCTCTTATTAAACACCACTTTAAACATGCTAACAATGTCCCCTTTCGGCATCAGACAGGCCGTTAACTTCTCAGGGGAATAAGAAAAACACAGCACCAACCAACAAAGTAGCACCAGAATCACCAATCCCATCTAAAATCTTATGGTATAAACACTTTCCAGAATAGAGCTGAATTTTGCTGTAAAAAAATCATGATGCACACACCTCTCTGTCGAGTAGGGATGGTGAGATGACAGTGACAATGTCACCTCTCTCTGGGTCAATATAGAACATGTTTGGTGAGGGTTTCTCAGGAGACTGTTTCACAATTATGTAACGCAGGACAGCATTGTCCGTGTTGGGATCATCAGCATCTAAAGCAGTCATCGTCATCACTGTGGTGCCTAGAAGAAAACACACACAAAAAAAATATCACTGTCTGTATACTTTAAATGTTTATTGGGAGTGTAAGGCAAGGCCCTCAACTGCTCTGGATAAGGGTGTCTGCCAAATGCCATACATGTTAATGGTTTATTATTTAATGTCACATCAGCATCTATGGCAATTCATGGCAGGAACTAGTTTACATCAATACACATCTTTCATCCTTATAATACAAGTTATAATGTCACACACAGTCATTGGCAAGTTTGCACCTGCAGTTCTTCTAGCTTGCATGTCTTTAGGCTGTGGAGGGGGGCAGGGTGCCAGGAATGGGCCCACTTGAACATGGGGATGGCATGCAGGCTCCACATGACGGTAGGGGGTGGATCAAGCCCAGGGCCTTCTCACTGTGGGGCGACCCAAAGAGACACAGTGCCGCCCCTCATCTATTCCAAACACTTAAACACTATGGTTTCATATTGTCTTTAAAGTGGAACTGTACTTTAATGGGTATAGTGTGGATTTGATTGAGGCAACTGAAATAGCTTGTATTATATGAACTGAACAATATAAAAATATAAATTGACTGACCTACATTGACATATTGTCCTTGGGTGTTGTAACATAGTCATAACTGATGTTGTCAGGCATAAAAAATGAAGCATGTTGTCCCAGATGTACTGACATCTTGGTTAGTGCGTGACATCCTAATAGCAGGCTACATGATGATTGGCATTTTATTATTCTTTTTATTAAAACGGATTTCCTCTTAATTTAGCTTTATCCATTTTCACCCAATTATCTTCACTGTTTAAAAAAAGGATTCCTTGAGGGTATTTTGGCTGTTTAAGCTTTCTTAGCTTCCTAGTATTTCTACATCAAGTACTTATTGAACCAAGCACTAAAGAACCAAAAGTCCAGGGGGGGTGGACAATAATGTCCTCTAAGTCCTTATATCTGTGTGGAGTCAAAGCAAAATCCTGGGGGTGGAGACAAATCTGTGCTGGATTGATAGGCGTGCTTGTTCTTCTGGTTGTTAAGGTTATGGGTTAGGGTTTTCAGGTACAGCTCTGTCCTCTGGATTAGAGAAACTTATTTGAATACATTTCTGTATTCAATAGCTGCAAAACAGTCATTGCCTATAGTATTCCACTGTTGGGCAAGACAGACAGGCCATCGTTCTCACCCAGCAAACATAGTCAGGTGTGTTGTTTTGTCCAAGTCAAGTAGGTTTTATTGTCATTTCAAGCATATGCAGTGTGTACAGTACACAGTAAAATGAAACAACATAGTTCCAGGACCTGCAGGTGCTACACAGGACTATGATAAGCAATACATATCTAGCTAGTACTATATAAAGTATACATGTGCAAATGACTGCAAGACGGTGTAGGACAAAACAAACAGTGCAGACAGTACAGAACTGTTCTGATCCTACGTGCAATTTCATAGCTGCAGCCAGAGGTGCCAGGTAACTCATTTCCCCTTGCCTCATTGAGCTGCCTGCCTAAAAGGCTTGCAAATGAAGCCAGGTGAGATGCCAACATCACACACTGGGCACAGGCCCAGGCTGAATCATAACTGCCTTTCAGAGTTAATGGCCTCAGTCATAGCCAGTAAGGTTTAATGTTTGCTTTTATTAAGCTTAGTGCCCTGTATAAAGTAGGTGGCATATAAAATGCACAAGGAGATTCAGGAAAAACACAACCCCACCTCAAATAAAATTAAGAATACTTAAATTAAGAATACTAGTTAAACTAGGTTAAAAGTGGTTAGGAAGCAGTGATGCTGTGTACTTTTTCCCAGCGGCTGATGTTCAAGGAGAGATGGATATTAGCATACAGCAAAGCAGTGCACCTCTAATGATTAATTACAAATGCCAAGGTGTGTGGAAGGGCTCTCTGGTGACATCCGCAACCACACTGAGCTGTTCCACTTCATTGTTCAGTCAAATCAAGTTAAAAAGCACTCACTACATCTAACTCACACTGACACACTTGCCTCCTCTCTCATACATACACAGTGTTCATTTGAAGATATCAAAAGAAATGAATAAGTCGAGTAAAAAGGAATGAAAAATCATACAAATTGATATTACAACAGAAACCACAATAGTCTTTTTACATCCCTGTTTTTCACTCTGAAAGCGGGCAAACCCAGAATGCATACAATATGTCAGATATACAGTAGCTCACTAGGGTATGTCAGATATGTAGCTCACTACAGATTCTCTAAATAAATTCATGTCTTTGTAGCATCTGAGGGAAGACAGTTAATTAAAGGTCACAGCTGATGATATATGTGGATTTTAATAGCTTGGGCAGTGACATATTATTTTCAGTGTTGGCTCAGACATGAAAATAACCACTTCAATAATCTCCTTCAAGCCACAGTAAAGTGCTGCTCAATTAAATTCTATGACTGTGTAAATTCAGCATGATTGCATGCCTGGAATGCATCCAATTTTGCCTTGAAAAAAAAGCCTGTTTATGAAAAGTTGAGTCTTAAACTTAAATCTAAAATGCTACTGTAAATCCTTATAATCATGCTGCTGCATATTTTTGAAGATTTACTGCCCATTAGGTAAATCTGTTTCTGTTTCATCAATACAATTCATGACCACCTGAAACAGACAGTTCACCACAAATACAAGAACATATTTTATAATTCTAGCTTCTAGCTTCTGGTGTTGCAACTTTAGCTCATTTGCTTTATTCAAATGATCAATATAATCCCACTTAGCTCCTTGTCAGTAGTCAAACATTAATAAAGGTGATTATTATTGTTACATTAACCTGTCTCCAGAGATACTCTCATAAAAATCAAGAGTGCTTTGAGGCACACATCAGTATGGCCCATGACAAAGCCATCAAGTCCCATCAGCACACACATAAATCAACAAGCACAGCTAATTGGTTAATGGAGCTGGCCAGGAAGTGAATGCAAATCATGAACCTGCAATTACATGGCAATCATTTCGAAGCTGGGCACAATTCAGGAGCTATTGTCTTCCTTTATGAACTCCATATTTCCCCTATTGCCAAGGCAGAATCAATGTTAACTGCATCGGAAGGTATAATGGAATGACCTCAAATGGCTAGACATGAACCTACGAGTCTTGATTACTGTATTATCAGCTCTTTCCATCTTATCTAGACTATGAGATCAGGCAGTGTGAGATATGTCTCACTCTTTTGCCAGCCTTTCTCTTTCTCAGCCTGGCCCATGAAACCATGAAGAAAGGAGCATATTTTATATTAGTGCAGTACATAAATACTTTACATAAATAATCTTATGCTAAGATAAGAAATATTTGAATATGGCTTTTTTTTTCTAATGCCAGTTAGCATCTTCATTTCGAAAAGAAAATTAAATCAACATTCAAACTAGCATTCACATCTTACTGGCTATACAAAAAATAGTCTTTTACAGTTTTTCCTCGTATTTCAAAATGATTATTAAAGTAAATTATTAAAATTAAAATATTAAAATTACAAGAATAAACTGTTTATTAAATTATGTCATGTGATTTAACCAAAACAAATCTGTATAAATGAACTACATTAAGTATCTGTTTTGTAACAGATTTTTAAAAGAGACTAAAAAAAACAAAACTAACCATAAAAATACATACAAAAAGATTTCTTCATTGAAAAACGTAGCAGCATTTTCTGTAATTTATACAATATAAGAGTGCAGTTAACCTACATTTAACAAAATAAAATGCTTTTATTTTGACAGTATTAATGTATTTAAATAAACAGATTTGACAGATTTTTTGTAACACTTACTAAATGAACTCGGACAGTTCATTTAAAATTGGGCTTTTCTAATATACAATTTAATGTTTTTGTTAGGGTTAATGTGTAAAACGGTCTTAGATGTATAGTACTTCTAATAACGAAAAATAACAGCTATGGGCAAGTGGTTAAGGGAATAGCCTTGTGAGAAGAAAATCACTCGAAGGACACGACAGAAGCAGAGCTGAGCAACATGCGAGACATTTGTCAACGTTCTGCCGCCCTGGCTGTGACTTTGATCTATATTGATTTGCTTTTTTTTGTTTGTTTCAATACAACTAGCTATGCTTCCAATAAAACCACTCTCTATGCACTTTATAGGTAAAGGTCTGGGGAATCTGTGCATCAATGCATCAACCCGACCACTATTGGCTAGAGTAGCTTATCTGCTGAATAGATATCTGCTTTCAGGACAAGGTCATGGAAAGATCTACTTCCTGCTGCCATCCATGCCACATCCAAGGCTGTTTGTCACAAATAATGTATGTGAGAGAATGTTTAATGAGAAAGAAAAAAGAAAAAAAAAAATTAGAAAGATGTGGTTTCCCTCAAGTTCACCAAGGTTCAGCCATGTTATGCAGTGCAGCACATGGGATTCATATGGAAGTCAGGAAACTGCTTACAACTTTACCAGGAAAAGAAATTAAACATACATAAGACCCATTGCAAAACAATTGCCTGTTCTGAAAGCTGTTTTAAACAACTTCAGCTTTCAAAGGTTGTGATGTGTAGGCTTTGGGCAAGTTTGCTGCTTGTTTAGCCCAGTGTGTGCATTTAGCCTTCGCCAAACCTGTTCTATGCATTCATTTAGCAAGGTTTTTGCTCTAGAGCTACATTTAATTTGAAAAAAATTATTTGTTTTTTTTTACTGACTACAATATTACTGGCCCATTCTACAGAAAAGTGACTGCGAAGGTGATTTTAGAAGATAGAGTGCATGGATGGTCTAGCAAAAGCTGTATGTCAGTGATTGCGAACATTAGACTGCCACTTTACCTAGTAGACTACTCTGATCCTTACCAAGGGAACATTTACATGTGCTTCATGTAGCCTCAAGATTTGTGTGAATAAAATATTTCTAATGCAAAGGTTATCTGCAGCCTTTCCACACTTAGCCTTAGTGCCTAAATTGCCTCCCTAAATACCCTGTCTGATTTGTACATTAGCAGTACCTCAGCACCACGGCCAGTGCCACATGTAGTACATCCTGTATTACAGTCAGCTAGGGAAATCAATATGACTCCTGGATCTCATTCACCCCAGGGAGGCTCTGCATCTGTGTGATAGGCTTGGTAATAAGAAAGAACAGGGCTAAGATTAAGGCAGGATGAGAAAATGATGGAGAAGGTGGATGTATGTGATTGAGAGTTATAACCCATCATGAAGGAGATAGATAGATAGAGAGAGAAATAGAAAGATGAACTAAAACACATAAATCAACATAACTTTGAACTTGTCACAAAGTTCCACATTTATGAGCAGCCCATCTAGGTTTGCTTCTGAAACCTAACATTCATTTTCCCAGTCACAGTGGCAACATAAGCTTCTGAGATACACCTAAGCTACTGCCACTGAATAAATTGCTAATCCCAATTCTGAGGTATGATATTGATTAGATGGGGACAGGTCAGCAAACTATTTAAGCACCGAGCCAGAAAAACATTTCAACTCACCTAGCAGGGTCAGACCACTCAATCCTTCAGTGAATCCTTAATGAGATTTGTGTGCTTGCTTCCTTGCAATTAAATGAACTAAGTGTTAATTTGGACACAGCAAAAAATAAACTGGTCTGCAGATGATTATCAGACAGCCTGCACTTGAATCTTGCCTTTGCATTTCCTTAACACAATGTCTCAAACAGGATGTAGAATTCACATTCCACTGTTTTTCAATGAGTTGCAAAACCTTTAAGTTGCTATGTCTTTAAAACTGTGATTTGATCACATTGTTTGTCCTTCAGAGTGTCCTTGCTCTGTAGGTCGATGAGAGAAAGAGAAAGCAGTGTTGAACTGACAATGATCCTCCAACAACCTCACACTAAACATTGAGAAGACCAAAGAGCTCATTGTGGACTACTGGAAACTAGCTGCACACACTCTCCTGTCCATATTAATAGCTCTTAAGTAGAGCATGTCTCCAGCTTCAAGTTACTGGGTATCCACATCTCTGAGGATCTTTCCTGGACATCCAATACATCCTGTCTCATTAAGAAGGTGCAGTAGCAAATTTATTTCTTGAGGAGACTGAAGAAATACTATCACCTCAAATACTTACAAACATTTTCCGCTGCACCAAGAGTGTACTGACAAACAGTTTGGTATGGCAGCTCCACTGTGGCTAAAAGGAAGGCCCTACACAGGGTGGTGAAGACTGCCAGCCATCGGAGAGCTCCACTACCAGCGCACAGAGCACACAGCATCATCAGGGAACCCCTCCCACCCCAGCCACACACTCTATAACCTCCTGCCATTTCGGAGAAGATACAGGAGGATCAGTGCCAGGACCAGTCGGCTAAGGAACAGTTTCCTTCTCACTTCAGTCACTTTGTTGAACTCCTTACCACACTGCTGACACTACAGACTACACACTGGACTTATTATTTATCATGCCTTGCATCTGCACTTTACACTTGTTTATATAACACATACCTCATATTCACACATTATTATGTATATACAGGGGTTAGACAATGAAACTGAAACACCTGTCATTTTAGTGTGGGATGTTTCATGGCTAAATTGGACCAGCCTGGTGGCCAAATCTTCATTAATTGTACATTGCACCAGTAAGAAGAGAGTGTGAAGGTTCAATTAGCAGGGTAAGAGCACACACACACACACACACACACACACACACACATATATATATATATCATCAGTCAGTCATTATCTGTACCGCTTATTCCCAGTTACGGGGTCACGGGGGAGCCGGTGCCCAGCCGGC
>JAOTRJ010000038.1:26914933-26925292 GCA_028564905.1 Leptodoras praelongus | reverse complement strand
GGTCCAATTTAGCCATGAAACCTCCCACACTAAAATGACAGGTGTTTCAGTTTCATTGTCTAACCCCTGTATATTTAATTTTAAATTTAACCTGTAAGACTGTAATATTCTAATATCTGTAATGTTGCATTATGTATTATCAAGCCCAACCCCAGCACTGAGAGTCAGCCAAACCTGCTTACAGTACAACAACTAAAACCCAATCCCAATCGGATTAAGAAATGGAAATCTAATCAGAGAAATCTAATCTGTTGTTGTTATTGTGCAGGTCAAGCTTTTCGTTTACACCGACTACACGGATATCACTCGTTCGTGGCGCTCCATAGACTGATACTTAAACATGCTTTTCAGAGTGAAAACGTGCACGTGCTATAGTCCAGCCAAAAATTACATTGTGTCAAGGACACAAACACATCAGGCTTTATAAAAAAAAGTTGATCAGCTTCCTGGAATGAATGAACTCCAGAGTCTCATTTTCTCTGTGGTGTATATGAGCTATGGAAATGGCCAGCATACACACCTCTGTAGATGTAGCTGGTATTGGCAAACAAGTATAACAGGGGGGAATGGGGAGGGTGTGTGTGTAGGTGAACCCCAGTCACCAGTAAGGTGACCAGTGGGTGTGACATCACATTCAGTCCTTGCTGGAGCTGGTCTTTAACATACGACTTCAATGGAGAATTATTCAATTATTTCTACACTCATAACTGGATAAATACGACATAAAAAAAATAAAACCGTATCAAACTCTAAAAAGCTCATCTCTCTTGCAAGTTAGGTGTCCTCCATCAAAGTCAACATGCGAACATCTGCTTACAATGACACATTTCATCATTGCATGTAAGCAGGTGTGTAATAAAATGCCTTCTGCAAGCCAAAGTCCAAAGAAACTAACTAGCAACAGAGAACATGCTGAAGCGAAGGGCAGCATTCATAGCTCAAGCACTATGGATAGACTGGAAGGAAACAGATCACCGTGGATTATTTTATATTTAGTATGACGTCAAGCTCATTCTTCTGTGCACAAGGTCTGTCCAGAAAGTAATGAGAGTTACACCTATGCCAATGTTGGTAGCAGTGCTTGAAGTCGTCCCCTGTGAGGGTGTTCAGGGTCTCGGTCACGGCTCTATGGATGTTCTGTACTGTAAGTGGTGGCCGTTCAAACGTGTTCTAATCTTTACATTTCTTTTTTTTTATGGATGGTCGTTTGAGAATCAAAAAAAGATGATGGACCGTGATTTTTGATTTGTTCATGCGAGCTTTCTTTGGGCGAGGTGATGACATCATGTGCCTTTCAGCACTTTGTGTTTTCCTCACAGAATCCCACCTGAGTACCCACGATTCATCTGATTCAGTCTGCCATCATTCTTCTCAGGAAATTGGTCTCTCTTGTTAAACATTTGCAGGGTTTCTCAAAAACAAACGTCTGGGCACTGCGAAGGCTGAACGGGTCCTACTGTTTATCCGAGATCCCACTCTAACTGAACTCCAACCACCTTCTTCATCAAATCTCATTCTCAGTACTTTCCTTCCCTAACCCTAACCCTCCATGAAATTTCATTCATTCATTCAATCAGGACTGCTTATTCCTTTTCAGGGTCACAGGAGAGCCGGTACCTAGCCAGCAGCAAGGTGTAAGGAACAACCCTAGACAGGGCGCCAATCCATCGTAGGGCGCACACACTCATGCACACACACACACACACACACACTAGGGCCACTTTTGATTTTAGAGACTAAAATCAACCTAACGTGCATGTCTTTGGACTGTGGGAGGAAACCGGAGTACACGGAGTAAACCCACGCGGACACAGGGAGGACATGCAGACTCCACAGAGAAAGGACCCAGAACGCCCCACCTGGGGATCAAACATGGGACCTTCTTGCTGTGAGGCGACAGTGCTACCCAGCGAGCCACTGTGTCGCCCACTGCATTTCAGTGAGGTGTTTATGTTTGAAGTACCTCACGGTGGAAAGCAGTCATGTATTATATTCAATTGTGACACAAATTCAGATTTGTGTCAGCTCAAAAGCAAAACACTGTGCATTGCGTGTCACATTTATGCACAGTGGAGATTGATTTACAGTTTGGCATGAATTCCTCTCCATAATGTAATCCAGTCTATAGTTGCTATGCAAATGCAAGTCTATGTCATGTACGTGGCTGCCAGAGGGCACCCCAGAAGCCCTGTGGGAGAACTACAACTCCCAAAGGGCCCACCTAATGAGGCGAACCTGCTGGTGGCCATTTTGGGAGCACCTTGTTAGCCACGCTGGGGAGATAAAAGGAGCTTCTACTCTCCCCAGTGTGAATCAACTCTACGCCAAACGTCGCCTTAGTCCACCGAATTATTCAAAGCTAAGTACTTCTTCTCGTTTTGGTTTCACTTTCATGTGTTGTTACTTCGCCACTGGTTTCGCTTCCTGTCAGGAAAGTTCCTGTCTGTGTCATTGTTTTGTTCCTGCCAGAGTGTGGTGTTTTCCCTACATTTGGACTGCTCTCGTCCTAGCTCTCAGTTTACCATTTGCCCTGTTATATATATATATCTGCACTTGACTCCAATCATTACATTCCAGTTAGTGCAGTCAGCTTTTAATAATGCTGCTTGTGTTCTTAACAAGTTGTAAATGAGTTCTTTGTGAACAAAAAATCCCCCCAAAAATTGTGATTATCAAAGGGATAGAGACGAGAATAGCAATCAGGTTGCTCAGTGTTTCACATTTATATACTCAAGCCCACAATTATTTTAAGTCAATTTAAAGCTATAACACGGAGCATGCTTCCTTACTGGAGCACTTCAAAGAAGCACATCTTAACATATGCACACACTCATTCTGATATAAATTGTAATCAGACACAAAGGTTTGCATGGCTATTAATTGTGAATTTAATCAATTTCTGAAAAGACTTCTCATGGTTTACCCCTACCCTGATTGAGGTGTATACAGAAATGTGTTTTATTCCAATTGAGCTCTCAGCCTGATTATTAACAGATAGTTATGCTGCATGTGAAGGAATACTTCAATGAATCACTTCTAATCAAGTTTATTTTAATGATATGGGGAGTTAGCTGTTCATCTAACCCATCCTTTAATTATATGTGTAACAATCTTAACAAACCTTTAAGTCTTCATCATGTCCAATTTGTTTATCAGATGGTTTAAAAGTTTACTAGTTTTTAGGATTTGATTATATGGTTAGCAAGTCCATAGTCTAATCTGAACCAATAGTGTGTTTGATGCTAGATGTGCAAAAATTGCTAGCTAATTTGATTAGTTGAAATGTTCGAAACAAACAAACAAATGCAGTGTTTAATTTCCACATCATTCAATTCAATATGCCCCAAATAATTTGCCGAAGCATCCCAGTGAGATTAAATTCAAAACCTGCTGTCTCCTTTAGGATTACTCCACCTTCCAAAGTCTACTTTAACCACCTATACGTGCTCAACTGAGGTGAGATCTCCATGGTGGACAGTTTATAAATTCAACAATGCTTACATTATATTTATAAAACAATTTTACTATATAGCTATATAACATGGTGGCTCGGTGGGTAGCACCGTCGCCTCACAGCAAGAAGGTCCCGGGTTTGATCCCCGTGTGGGGCGGTCTGGGTCCTTTCTGTGTGGAGTCTGCATGTCCTCCCTGTGTCTGTGTGGGTTTACTCGGGGTACTCCGGTTTCCTCCCACAGTCCAAAAACATGCACGTTAGGTTGATTGGTGTCTAAATTGGCCCTAGTGTGTGAGTGCGTGTGTGTGTGCCCTACAATGGATTGGCACCCTGTCTAAGTTTGTTCCTGCTTTGCACCCTAAGCTGCCGGCTAGACACCGTCTCTCCTGTGACCCTGAAAAGGAATAAGTGGTTAAGAAAATGAATGAATGAATGTATTATCCAGTGTCACCTAAATGAGGACGGGTTCCCTTTTGAGTCTCTTCTCTCCTCTTTTTAGGTTCCTCTCAAGGATTCTTCCTCTTATCATCTGAGGGAGTTTTCTTTGCCATTGTCACCCCTGGCTTGCTCATTAGGGATAAAATTAATATTATTTAAAATTTAAATCTGGATTTTATGTCTTTGTAAAGCTGCTTGGGGTGATTTACATAATTTTCATCTACATTAATCCATCCAGGGAGTCCTCATGCCCTGTGGATGGGGCGGAGTCACCCTGGAAAAGACCACACCCAACAGGATAGAAATGCTTCATGATAGCATAAAGATGATCAGTCAGAATAACTGTTCCCTCAGGGGGAGAAGTGAACAGGCCGGTGAAATGTCACAGCATAATGGAAACACAAGTTTCTCTTTTAAATCGTCACCCATCTGGGTATAGATTAGTATTAATTAGTTAATGACAGTTACCTGACATGTGCTTAATGATTTAAGTGACTGATTAGAGTGTATATAGAAGACTAATAAATAGCTTGCCTGTTAATTCAGCAAGCTCTGACTTTGCTCTAGCATCTGGGGGGCTCATTTATCAAAACATTTGTAAAATAATTTCTAATTCAGTGCGTAAGAAGTGCCAGTATATGCCATATATTGCCATTTATCACACATGCATATGCTCAGCTGTATCAAATGGATGTTGATAAATTCTACACATTCTCAAATGCATTGCTTATGCTTGGCCACAGTCAATTGCATACAAAAGAAACACCACCAACCGTGAAAATGTTCTATTAAATGAATTTAAGGCTGGCATAAAATTAGCAGCATGTGTGTTTGGACACTTGATTATGCCCTAATTACATTTGAATAACCTGCGATGGTGTGAAAATCCCTTATTATTGTCTATTTGGTAAAAGTGTTACCAATACATGTAGGATGTGTGATAATTTGGTTTATGGTTGGCTGCGAAATGCCAGATGTGTCTCTGGATTTTTTTTTTTACTTAACTACAAACCGTAGAGTATGAGGGACTTGCACCAGGATGACAGTGGACTCTCCAAAAGTGGGGCAACTTGTTGGCAGAGATCAACTAAAATTGCACTGTGCTCAGTGGAATAGATTGATGAGCCACTCACTCTCAGCAAATCATTTTCCCTGCGCAAAACTGCATGTGCCAAATCTTCAAGCAATTGCAGTCAAAGCCTTTAATATGATTTTAGTTTACATTTCGTCTCTCTGCACCTGGCAGTAAGCACCAAAGTCAGCAATTACTCAGCCAACAATGCTGACTTGACTGAAAAGAAGTGAGATTGGAGCTCCTCATAATTATTTTACCTATATTATATTACCTTGTTTATGCTTATTTGTGCAATGAGACTGCTCTGTCATGCTATATATATATATATATATATGCCAGCACATCTAAAGCTTTCATTTGACAGAATAATTAGTTTTGATATCAGAGCCAAAAGTAACACTGTTATTAATTACACAAGAAGCAAGAGAAACCATAAAGCATAAGCAGAGAACATGATATCAATAAAGACCCAATTATCTAAAAATCAAAGTAATACTATGCCTAATAATTGTGTCTATTCATGCAAGAACATCTGTTTTTGGCAGGTGTTTCGTGTTATGTAGTGAGTCAAAACCTAACCTCGCACATTTCGCAGCATGCACTGGCACTTATTATACCAAACAGCAGAGAAGTGTCAGGGCGCAGTCAGGAGAAAACAGGATAGAAATTCATTTGAGCAAGTTGCGGGTACCAACAGTAATTTGCTGGTACAAACATAGTGTGTGACTAAAGTAGCAAGTCAGGAAAAAATATACCCTGTGCTTTACTGTTCATTTCTGTTTTGTTAGATTTTTTTTGTCTTCCCTGTCTATAATAAAAGAGAGCAGATCTTTGGGGTTCTGCTCTTTCAGCGTGTCTCTCTCTTGCTCTTGCATACTCATACCCCTGCTGCTCACAAAAGCAGCAGACCTGACATCCATGCTGAGGAGACAAAAAAAAGAAGAAGAAGAAAAACTATGACAGCCCATTTATTGTCACTGAAAAAAACAACATTATTTGAGAGAGCAGAGGGAAAACAACAGTGTCTCTGGAGCTGAGCATTCATTTGCATTGGTAGCTGAGTGGCTTTTCTCCTTGCGGTGAGCCTGTGCCTGGCTGCAGCAGTATGCCAGGTTGCCAGAGCCCAGCGGCTGTCAGGATGACAGAGAGCATAGAGCTGGAGGAGGGGGGGAGAAGTCAAGCGATTTGTTTACAGCACCCCATGCTGTCACCCCAACACACTGTCATTCCGGTGCTGCTCAGAGGCGAAGGCACAGAGGGCAGGGCCAAGGCCCAAAACGACACTGAAAGAAGACACAATGCATCCGGCCAGAACAAACTAGCCCCTGCCCTCCTAATGAGCCACCCTCAAGAGTAGCGTGCATATTTAAAATGTCACATAAAAAACCCTGGCGTTGTTGATTGGTGCAGTGCAGAATGGCTGCTCCTTGTTTTACTCGACTTGGTTATTACATCTATACAAATCAAACACTCAATCATAGCCGAGCCGTGTTCCGTGATTGGCTGAGAGGCATTCTGTGTCCCTCAGTTAGCCTGGGTTAAATGACATGCTAGAATGGCACAGCATCAATCCTGGAATGCAATTCACCTTGGCTGCTATTCCATCCTTGCACACTTTGAAAATTAAGCAATATCTCTCCCCATAATGGGCGTTTATGGTATGTTCATCAGCTGGATAAAAGGAGCACAGAAGAGAGTGATGGCTACTATAGTGGAGAAGAAATATTTCTGTTAGAGAAGTGAGTAAATGCAAATGCAAGAGCAATGGAACTTTAAAATGAATCTCTCTCTGCCTCTCACACACAAACACATTCTTTTGGAGGCATGGACAACCTTGCCAGAGTTATTGAGTAATGAACCCTCTCACATCACCTCCCCTCCCACATCTTCAAGGACAGATCAGCATGCGCTCCTGCTCCCATCTCAGGACTACAAGCTTCAGACATTCATTTCCGCTATGCTATGCCCTCCTTCTTCAGCTGATGTATAGTGCCTCCTGACACTAGCTGACATCCCAGAGAAAAGACAGTCATGAATCTTTAATGCTTCCTGTTCATAAATTACAGTGGCACGATCAGTTGGGCTTCAGCTCTTCGCTGCTTTTGGAGTGACTCAGAGGAGTCATTAATAACTGATAGTGAGGAAGTGTGGAGATTTAGCAGTGTGTCTCTGGCTGCACTGCGCACCTCTTTATTCTTCTCATGGTTCCATAAATGCCTTCTTTTTGCTGAAAAAGTGGTATAATATATGTTTCCATGTGAACATAGTAGTAAACTGACTTCTGTATATGATGTGACACAGAGGCCGTTTCTCTTCAATATGGGAAAGACAAAGGAAAATACCATTCAAGTAAAGCAGATGTGTGTTGACCTTCACAAGTTAGGCAATGGCTACAAGAAAATAGCCACTCGGCTACACTTGTCCATATCTACTGTCAGAGGAATTATTAAGAAATTTAAAACAACTGGAACAGTGGTAAAAAAGCCTGGACCAGGACGCAAGTTTATTTTGCCACCACGCACAGTGAGGATGGAAAGAGAAATAAAAAGTTCTCCAAAGCTCACTGTTACAGAATTGCAACAAACGGTAGCTTCTTGGGGTCACAAAGTCTCCAAAACAACCATCAGGCGCTATCTACATGCCAACAAGCTGTTTGGGAGGCATGCACAGAAAAAACCTTTTCTCACTCACAATCATAAACTCAAACATTTGGAGTTTGCTAAGCAGTACTGGCACTTCAACTGGCACCATGTGTTTTGGTCAGATGAAACAAAGATAGAGCTTTTTGGCAACAAATGCTCTAAGTGGTGTAACAAGAGCTGAGTATGGAGAAAAGCACCTCATGCCCACTGGGGGAGGATCAGTGATGCTGTGGGAACCTTGGTAGGGTGCATGGGATCATGAATGCTTTGAAATACCAGGACATTTTAAAACAAAATCTGGTGGCTTCTGACGGAAAGCTGAAGATGAGTCATCACTAGGTCTTTCAGCATGATAATGACCCTAAACATATGGCCATATCTACACAGAAATGGTTCACCACACACAGAATCAAGCTCCTCCCATGGCCATCTCAGTCTCTAGACCTCAACTCCATTGAAAACCTGTGGGGTGAGCTGAAGAGGAGAGGACCCAGGTCGCTGGATGATTTAGAGAGATTGTGCAAAGAGGAATGGTCGAACATCCCTCTTTCTGTATTCTCCCATCTTGTGAAACATTATAGGAGAAGATTAGGTGCTGTTTTGTTGGCAAAAGGGGGTTGTATAAAGTATTAACATCAGGGGTGCTAATAATTGTGGCACACATGATTTGACGTTAAACAATTATTTCTTAATGTGGTATTTTTTTCCTACTGAATAAATGCACTTGAGTTAAAGGTTGGATTTTACTCTTTTTTCCATCGTGGTCCTATATTATTTAGATATTAAAACTCAATTTATTAGACGCTAAACTAAAGAACACATCTTAACCAGGGGTGCCAGTAATTATGGAGGGCACTGTGTGTGTGTATATGGGGCAATATACACAAAAACAGTGTTGCTTCTATATCGCTTCTCAGCTAGAAGGTCCCGGGTTCGATCCCTGGGTGGGACAGTCTGAGTCCTTTCTGTGAGAGTCTGCATGTCCTCCCCGTGTGGGTTTACTCCAGGTTCTCCAGTTTATATATATGTATATGTGGCTGTAGCACATAAAGGTCACATTCATCTACATTTGTAGCAGGCTACAAGTTAAAAAAACTAGCACTTAACCTTAAACTGCTTCTTTTTTCCCTTCAGACAAATCAGCTTTATTCCTTTTAAAAATGTGTTTGTGCTACTCTTCTTGTTGCAGAACTTGCTGGTCAGAGGTTTTAAGACATTCAACTATTTAATGGGAAAAGTAAAATATAATATCGACCAGTAGCTCGACAATGAAAGCTATACCATTTTATCATGAGGTCGCACTGATGGTGTAATAAGAATGGGGGAAAATATTATACACTTAAAGACAAAAAGGCTGCTGCATTAGTGATTTTCCATGTGCTCCAAGTCTATAATGCTCTGATAGATTCATGCTGTGTTTCCTCTGAATACCAACCATGGCTGCCCTGATAGCTTGTGCTAGAAAGAAATCGCTCCTGGTCTCGCGTTCTTTTCTTCATTCTGTTATTCTTTTTCTTCTTACAGCCATTGGTGCTTTGTTTCACAGAACATCCAAAACAATGCATTTTATCTGATGAGGATTACAGGACAGATCCTATGGGGAATATTTGCACTCCTTAGAGCTTAAATAGGATGTATGTAAACGTTGCTATGATAACAGGATGCAAAAAGAAATGTCTACGACATAATATCTGAGCTATCAGAGCACACCAGTGCAGGAGAGAAGAGCTACTAGGAACTCTCAGTTTCATAGTCATGATAATTCTGGATACAATACGAGTGAGAGTCCTGTTTTTGTCGATTTTGCCACTTGACGGCATGGTCCTATATTGAGATATGTCATTCTGACATGTCATTTCTCCTCTAGAGCGAGTAGCGCTAGAACATCAAACGGAGGCATAGATTTGCAATGCAAATTATGAGTTATTCAGCATATCAGCCTGTACCTGAGTACAACATCCCACCTCCAATACACTTATACACAGAGAGAGAGAGAGAGAGAGAGAGAGAGCAAAAGAACCTTTAAGCTTTTTATAACAGCTGCCACATAGCACATTATCGACATAGGGAGTGACAGTGGAGCTAGTTTAAAGAACACAATGACAGGCACTGACATAATAACAGTGTACAGTACTAATCAAGGGAGGACAGATGAGATGCTGAATTTTTCATTTCCATGTTTGAGATCTGGGACATGCCAGTATTCAACAGTCACGGTAAGTAGGAGTACTTACTGACATACAGAACACAGATGAAACACAGATTGCTTTTCGACCAGCTATCTGTCATCAAATAAAATTGTGCAATAACTGTAGTTCTGGAGAAAGACCACAACCTTGCCTGTCTCTGACTTTGTACTATATGTTCCCTGCGCTCTACTGCCTTATATATAATTTAAACTTGTAACAAACCAGCACTTTTCCATCACCACTGCACTCTCTGTATTTCTATGTACACTCCTCCATTTTCATGCCACAGTAATCAATCAAAGAAGAGAAAGAAGAGGGCTGCACACCGTACCATATGTATATTCTCTATCATATAATGAACCACTTTAGGATAGGTTCGCCGCATAACGGTGGACATTAAAACATCTCTCTACTCATACTGCTATGCACTGCACTGCACTTTACTATCTATCTATCTATCTATCTATCTATCTATCTATCTATCTATCTACAGGGGTTAGACAATGAAACTGAAACACCTGTCATTTTAGACCACAATAATTTATTAGTATGGTGTAGGGC
>JAOTRJ010000038.1:26676947-26696902 GCA_028564905.1 Leptodoras praelongus | reverse complement strand
TCTGATTGGCTCTTGGAGATGCCCGCTCTGTTGTGAGTGATTCATTGAGCTGTGTTCTGATTGGCTCTTGGAGATGCGCGCTCTGTTGTGAGTGATTCATTGAGCTGTGTTCTGATTGGCTCTTGGAGATGCCCGCTCTGTTGTGAGTGATTCATTGAGCTGTGTTCTGATTGGCTCTTGGAGATGCGCGCTCTGTTGTGAGTGATTCATTGAGCTGTGTTCTGATTGGCTCTTGGAGATGCCCGCTCTGTTGTGAGTGATTCATTGAGCTGTGTTCTGATTGGCTCTTGGAGATGCAACGTGATTGCCTCAGTGGTATTTTGCGAAACGGCTCTGGATAGTTTACAGGTCACAGCACAGGTCTATTCGCGGTGCAGGTGCGAAAGAGCTGTACGTCTCGGGTTTTTTTTTTTGCCACGTCTGACTTAAATATTTTACTTTTTACTAATAAACTGTTGTTTAATCTGACCTAACCTAACCTGATCTAGACTAGTGTAATTTTAAAAGTCCTCCAGCGCCCTGATCATTTTGGGAGTTAGTTAATTAGTTAAGTGTGATGACCAACCCTGGCTTAATTCAAACCCTGATCAGAGGGATGGAGATGCTAAATCACATTTTGACTCCCACCAAGAGTATAGACAAACCACAGAAAAAGAGTATTAACTAATACTGTATTGCATATGAAACTAGTATGCTAGCGTTGTGTATTGTCGCCATGTTAGCGCAGAGTCACAGGCCTGACAGTAATTATGCTAATGAACGCGGGTCGTCCGTCAGGTGACGCCTTTGATTTACCATCGATTTAGCCGCTGATTCACTCAGTGGGCAGATCAACAAACTTCCTGTGTGTGTGTGTGTGTCTATATATATATATCTATATAGTGTGTGTGTGTAGGGGAAGTTTGTCATACCACACAGCCGGGTGTCGAGCTAGTCCGGGTTTTATTTGTGCTACTGTAATTTTTAAAAATGCTATTAATATAATTTAGCTTTATCTGTAGGAATTTAGGTTTGTAACCAAAGCTTTTACTTGAAAACGCACCTGAAAATGTTTCGACGACGCAGCCGCTCTCCTCTGGGTCTTCCTACGTACTGGAAAAAATTCAAAATATTTCTGAAGGTATTATTTAATTTGAGTCATTTTCTCAAGTTTGAATTAGTCTCCGACCGGTTTTTGTTTATGTAGCCTGGTGTATTTTAGCCAAACTAGTTAGTAATCATTTGAGCTCTTCTCCTCTTTAGCGTGCCTAAGGTTAGTGTGGAAGGGAACCGTTTCTTTTCTAACTTAAAACATCAAAATGAAATTGTGCCTTACAGAAAGAAATTGCCTTATTGGAAAAAAAGAAATTGTGTCTTATTGGGGAAAAAACAAACAAAAGCTGTTCCTGTCATGCCTTTCAGAGATGTGTGTGTGTAGGCTTGGTTTATAGGTCTCCTGATGCACACATGGGACTTGCTTTTTAAATCCACATTCAGCTCAACAAAATGCATCCAGATTTACAGTCTCTACTGACTGAATAGAATTTGAAATTGAATTTTACTCGTCTTGGGTTATTTACTTCTTAAATATTCATCTAAAAAGAAATGGTTACAAAGCTGGGTCTGCATGAACAAGTGCAAGGCTGAAGCCATTTTCTACTCTTAGTCGAGAAGTAAAGTGTTTTCAAAACTATTGTTATTATAAACTTCATTGCTTTCAACAGTCTGTGTAAGCATGAAACACGTGAATGTCATGCCTACTAATGGAAAGAGGCACTTCACATTTAGTGATATTGCCTAGTTGATCTAAGATGATGATGATGTTGATTCAGATGAGATCTCCGATTTGGACTTGAAGTGGAAAATAAATGCATCATTCTCTGTCTAGTGTATATACATTTTAAACACTTCATAATGAGGCCAGAGAGGGAATAGGAAATAAAAAATAAATCACAATGGTTTGTGTTTACAGAACCTGAGTCACTGAATTATGAATGTTGTTTTCCCCCATACATTGATCACTTCTGCTACAGTATTTTTTTAAGTGCTTGGTTCAATTTGTTTAAGTAATCTGCCTGGTCCATGTCTGTCTAATATTTTTTTTACACCATCTCTTTTTCACTGAAACTGTCTAGATGTTTTACTTTTAGATGTCTTTTATTACATACTGATATTTGTGGACTGCCTGAATGGTCTGTTTTTTTTCTCTCCCAAACCAGACTCTCTCTCTTCAGAGACAAATGATGGAGAACCTGATTATAGCCCGAGCCAGACAAGATGCTGTATCCTTTATTTATGTGCATGTCAGACTGCAGGTAGATGTATTATTATTACACCTATTTTATGAGGGGATTCGAGATCATTATTGCCATAGAAATTTATATGTGAATTATTTTATTTCTGTAATGTTTGTCTTTAATGGGTTTTTTTTATGTAATGGTGTATATAAAACATTTTTGATATTACTAATCCTGGTTGGCATATACATTAGTCTCTACATATTTTATGAACTTCTGAGATTTATTAGTGCTCTGGGTATTTACAGCTCCTCCAAAAGAATATTTTGGTCATATGTTTGACATTTGATGTAAACGCAGATTAATTTAACCATATAGTATTTAACAATGTCAGGGAACTCAACTGCAGCTTACTCTGTACAGTATGAAACACTGTAGAACACTCTAAATATAATATTTGTCACAACAACTGTAGATGTTTTCCTGAATAACTGTAGCTCCAAAGGAAGATGGAAGAGAGAAGACTCAGGCTACAGGAGCAAGCCAACAGGTGAGCCTTTTCATCTTGGACTCCAATGGCTGTTAATATCAGAGGTCTCTCAATTATTTGTGAAGGTCCAGCTGTATAAAATTCACCATTAGTGATCAGTTCATGCCTATGCTAGTGCATCTCAAAAATGAGAATATAGTGGAAAATGTTCTCTTTTTTTTTTTCATAATTTATTATAAGTCATATTTTATATTCTTTGCACATCAAGAGACATTTCAAGCATTTTTCTTTTTCATTTTGATCCTTATGACATGTAGCTCATGAAAATCAGAAATCCAGTATCTCAAATGGTTAGAATATACAGCTTTTGTGAACAGCCAGCCTTTTCAGCAGTGACCTTCTGTGGCCTTGTGGAGGGTGTTGATGATTGTCTTCTTGACAACTGTGTCAGCAGTCAGCAGTCTTCCCCATGACTGTGGTTGCGTGTACTGAACTAGACCAAGAGATGCACGGTCGGTCTCTCTCTCTCTCTCTCTCTCTCGATAGATACTGGATTTCTGATTTTAATTTTAATAATGATCAAAATTAACACAAAGACTAGAAGAATTTGAATTCATTACATATGAAATGACAATTGTAATTTTGAATCTAATTTTTTTTAGATAAGGCAGTTCAGTGTTTGTTTTACAGTGATTATCACTTGACAAGCAAGGTGGACTACAGCATTAAACATTCTTTTGTCAGAGGTTTACTAATTAGGCCAGTGAGAATAAATGAAAAGAAAAATCTATGAACTTGTGTGAAAACTCTCATTCGGATATAATTTATTTACCCCTGTAGCTAGTCTCGTATCTAATGAGCTGCCTTCAGCTAAATAATCTGCATAAATGCATGTAATTAAGTAAGGTGTCTGCTGTCACGGTGATTCAGAACTTAAGGTAGAATATTATCACAAAACCCACTTTTCTCAGGCACGTGGTTGTGTACATGGTTAAATGTAAGTTAATATAAAATGGGTCATCTTAACTGACATTATGTCTGTTAGTTAACTGTGAAGTCAAGTCTGTTAGAAAATTCTTTTTTTAATGGCCTGTGATTGGCAGCAGCAAATATGTTTGTGATTGATATTATTCTGAAATAATGAACAGAGATTTTAAACACTGTGTGATACTACTTCAGCCTTTGGAATTACTTTTAAAAACAGACTACAAGATGTTAGGAAACGTTTATGTGCCATTTTCTTGTATTTAAAAAAACAGTGAAGTTATTGAACATGATCAGATGAACAGATCTTTCCTGGACTTCTTTACTCTTTTTATTTGTTATGACAAACTGTGATTGTGAAGATGGTTTCAGTATGCTGCACAGGATTTTGAAAAAGCTCTATTAAGATTTGTATGATTTTTGTTACAGGAAGTTTTCTTCTTCTGCAACTATGACAGCTGAGGATCAGGAGCATCGGTTTCTTTACGCAAATATATTGGAATATGAACAAGATCATGTAAGCATGTATGGCAATTAAGTGTAGAATTCTCTGAATACATGTGTGACATTTAAATAAAACGGATAACTGTTTTGATACAGACCATTTTCTTTGAAATCATGTGTGGTTCTTTAGGATTGGCCTAAAGTATGGAAAGCTAGCCTAAAGAAGAATCCAAATGATGCAACTTTGGTTTCAGGACTAGTGAACCATCTTCTAGGGTATGAACAATGATATGCTAATTACATTTGGGAGGAAAAAGATGTTTAGCTTGCCTTATTTGCTTGTCCTTTTACAAATGGAATATTTCATGTCATGTATTTATCTTGGCCAAAACAGCAGTTACCATGTTGCATATAACGAATTAGTCTTATGGGTTTTTTCTTTTTTCCATTTCCAAGCTGTCCAGAACATCCTATTGTGAAGCTGTTGAAGAAGCTCCAGTATCAAGTGTATAACAGGCTCTACCCCATAATATCTGTTCCTCCAAGCCCATCACCTGGCCACTCTGTGCCTTTAAAGGCTTCACACAGTGCACAGAACCTGCTGCTCCCCCAGAGTCCACCAAGTCAGCTCAAGATTGGTCTAATTCACAGCCTGTCGGACGCCTCCATCTCGCTCTCGGCATTCCCCGACCTCAACGCTAACAACACAGCATCCAGGCTAAATTCAGAAGAGCTCCCGACCCCAGTCCCTCCAGACCGAGAGAACTCCTTTGAGGACCTTGAGCAGTATATGAACCAGCTGGACTGGTCAACTTGTACGGATGAAATGGTCTCTGAGGTGACCTTTGACTTGTACCACTGTGACATGGAGGCTCACATTCAGGACCTGGAGAAGCATGCTTTGAAAGAACACCTGAAGGCCACAGTCAAAGATATCCACAATGCCATTGGTAAGCAGACATGAATATATTTAAATAAGAAGGATAACATGACCCTCTATAGCTGCTGAAAAATTCATTTAGAAATCTTGACTGTCTCATGAATGCCTTATTTAATTCCTTAGTGTTTCTCTGCCATAGATCGTCTGCTGTCTCTGTGTCTGCTTTCTTTTGAATGCCTCAACACTGCAAGCTCCAAAGACCGGTGTATAGCATGCATAGAGGAGGTCTTCTTCAGCCCAATATGGGGCCCTCTACTGGTGCTCTTTAGGTATTCCATTTTTCTAGCGCATATGTCATTACTATCGCTGTCGCAATCGCTGCAGTTCCAAGATGTGAAATGCAATGCACACAATGTATTGTTTTTCCATTGTAGCATTGAGAATATGTGCCAAAGTGAAAATCAAAACCACAATTACATTCTTTTTCACATTGCTTGACCTCTCTAATGTAAAACACACAGAGATTTACATTTTCAAAATAACATGCTGAATTTGTGGCACAATTAAATGACAAAACTCCATGAACCCAAATTTATTTTATTTTTTTTTTTTAAATAATGTTTTTTTTTTTTTTTACTTTTTATTTCGGCACTGTTTCCATGCGTCTGTGTTAAAATGCAATCTCTTGTGTGTTGCATTTCAGTGAGGTGGGTTTTTGTAGTGTTTTGTATTTAATTGTGACATTCCACATGGTGTGTTCTATTTTGGCATGTATTCTGCATGCCACAGTGGAAAAATAATACATTGTGTGCATTTCATTTCGCGTATTGGCACTGGGGCAATTGCTTTTCAATCTCGAATTCCTCTCTGTAATTACAGGCAGTAAATATTAAGTGAAGTTGTGATTGTATAAAGGTATTTTGGCCTATAGAGTGGCACTACAGCTAGATCCTAAATATCAGTAGCAAGTGTTTCACAAATATACTAGTAGGCATTTTGGCCCATTAACATGATTCTGTTTCCCCAACCTGAATAAATCTAAGAAAGCACACAATAAGTGAAATTGGGTAACAGTGTACAGGGTTTAAATGAATGCACAGAGTAACTCCTCCAGCTCTTGCCTAACACATTGAGGCAAGTGTTTAAACAAACGAATTGGCAAGTCACTTGAGAAGTGGTTGAGTCAGGCGAGTTATAGCAGAGAGAACACTAAATGGTGGAATTGGGTGCAGTCCAGGAGTCAGGTGGAAAAAGTTCAATACTACAGGTTTAGGTTCTTTAAGTGAACCTGCCTGGTCTTGAAATGTGTCTTTTGAAATGAGCTATTCACACCAGTAAGGAGCAGTACACTGGTCTGCTGGAGAAAGAATGAAATTTCAGTAAAGCATACAGAAGTTGGAAAAGAAAGCAAAGATTTCAGATAAGGGACTAAAAAGGCCCAATTGTGTTTGCAAACACCTTTTGAAAATTTACAGTTGATGATTGACCTGAAAAGAGAATCTCCAGATTCATTTCATTGCAAATTTTTGCTCAGTCTAAACAATAGATGGTGCTCTTAAGCTAGAGGCAAGTAGCTCTGAATGTTATTTAAACCAGTGATATAAACCATAGGTTCCAAACCCTAGTTGTGAAGCATTGTATGTCCTTTACATATTAGTTTTTCCACCATGCCCAATTCAACTAAACAGTTACTTAACAGCATTTGCTGAGTTAACAAGTGGATGTGTTGGAGCAGGGGGGAAAAAACTCCAATTTGCAGGAGTAGAATACCAGGACAAGAACTGAGAACCTGTGATGAGATGGTCTTGAGGATGTCTTGCTCTCAAATATACCCGGAATTGGGAATATAAAAATCATAGCATGAATAGCAATTATGCCTTTTTTTGAACATTTAAACTAGTTCAAGTTGTCTTTCTAAAGGCCACTTTAGATGTAGATCCTTCAGTTTTACTGTATATGTACAGAACAGTATTTAATTTGTACCCATGAATACTTCAGGATGGTGCATCGAGATCGAGAGCTGGCTTTCGAGAGCAGTGTTCTTCTATACCGTAATGCCTCACCTGCTGATGTTGGTGTAGCAGACAAACTATTCCCCAAAGACCCTGCTGCTCTGCATGGTTCCTACCCATATGAGTCTGCAGTGCAGGAACTAAAACTCCTGTGTAAAGATTGCTGTCCTCAGAAGAAGCTAGAATGCATAGGTGAGATCTCCTGGCACAATAAAGAGTAGTAATTATCACTCATTTATAGCTTTGTCTTACTGCGGAAATAATTATATGCTGATTTTATGGACCACATCAAGCAAGTATTGAGTTTGGTTGAAACCTTTTTATCTCTGTTTTCCACTTTAGTGAGAACCTTGAGGCTCATTTGTGCCTGTGCTGAGCATTACCGTCTCCTTCAAGAGAACGATCCATCACCCAAAACGGCAGCCATGTAAGTAGGCCAAGTTTGGCTTATGCACTACTATCTGCTCAGCATGCTCTCGTACTGCATTCATTCCTTTGCACACCAACAATTTGGAGATGGATGTGTGGAAGTTTGAGTTGAGTAGGCGACCTCCTGCTTGTCCCTTTGGCAGTCTGTCAGATTTCATCAGACCGCACAGGGGCCAAAGCATAGCAGGAGGGCTGTGTCGGCCCAAGACCCTCAGCAGGATTATGGAACTGGTTAGCGTGCTATGTGGGTCGTCCTGTCTAGAACATGCACAAGTTTCAGTGTGATGCCATGGGAAAATGACAGAATGCTCTTGGAAGGAGAGTCTAAGGATTAGTCATTTACTTGCCAGGGAAAAATGGAGAAGTCAAATGTAACTGAAATAACTTGATCTAAGGTTGAAGGACAAGAACTTTTTTTTTTGTTTGTTTGTTTTGTTTTTTTTTTAAGCTTGGATGTTTAGAGATTGAGAAGTGATAGCAGTTAATTGTCTTGATTAGAGACATGCGTGTTAACCCTTAAACATTCATGACTACCATATGAACTTGGTCAGTATGTGGTAAATTATGCTTTTAGCTGGTTATAGTACAGACTGGGCACTGCAGTGGCCAAAGCTTCAAACGAGTTTGTTTTTCTCCACACTAATTGTGGAATTTGCTGGGTTGGCCACGTGTGCGTGCAAAAGATGTTCATTGAGTGATATCTGTTCATTAAATATAAGCAGCTCACAATAGCTGCTATGTTCTGCTTTGTTTTAATGTTTTCAGTAAATCCAGTTGTAATCAGGACAGTAAAACTGAGCTCACTCAGGCATACTATTAAGTGACAAAACAGCTTCAACCATCACCACTCTACACATTGGCGCTCACTAATATCCTACCCCTTTTCCATTTTAATTACACACAGTCCACTTCATTAGAAACAGATGTACTCTTGCTCATTCATTCACCTATCTAATCAGCCAGTTATGTAGAAGTGTTGTTCACATCACTGAATTGGGGAAAAATGTGATCTGTAACTTGTATTTTTAAACTTGGTAACTTGGAATTTTACCCAATGTGGTCTTCTGCAGTTGCAGCCCATCCACCTCAAGGCTTGATGTTTTGAGCCTTGCTGAAATGCTTTTCTGCTCACCACAGTTGTAAAGACTGAGTTACTATATCCTTCCTGGCACCTTAAACCAGTCTGTCCATTTCCTCTGACCTCTCTTATCAACAAGCCATTTCCACTCGCAGACCTTTTGCTCAGTTAGTGTTTTTGTTTGAGACTCTTGTGTGTTAAAAAAATAAAAATAAATCCCTGGAGATTAGTGGTTTCTGAAATACTCAGCTCATCTGCTACTAATATCCATGCAATGATCAAAGTGACGGGGATTTTCTTCATTCTAATATTTGACGTGAAGTTTTTGTGCTTTGAACCTGTACCTGCGTGATTGTTTTTTTTGTATTATGCTGCTGACACATAATTGGCTGATTAGATGACTGTATCTATGAGCAGGTGTACAGATGTTAGAGGTGCGAGTATATTTGTGTGTATGTATGAATACACTATATGGACAAAAGTATTTGGACACCTAGTCATTATCTACAGGAGCTTTTGACATTCCGTTCTAAATCCGTAGACATTCATGTGGAGTTGGTCCCTCCTTTGCAGCTAGAACACCTTGCACTCTTCTGGCAAGGCTTTCTATAAGATTTTGGAGTGTCTGTGGGAATGTTTGCCCATACATCCAGAAGAGCATTTGTGAGGCGAGACGTTGAGATGTTGGACAAGAGGGCCTGGCTCTCAATCTTCATTCTAGTTCTAGTTCACCAAACTCACTCAACCATGCCTTTATGGAACTTCGCTTGTGCACTGGGGCACAGTCATGCAGGAACATCAAATTGCCTTTGTCAAACTGTTCCCACAAAGTTGGAGGCATAAAATTGTTCAAAATGTGTTGGTATACTGAAGCATTAAGTTTTCACTTCACTGAAACTAAGAGGCCCAGACCAACCCCTTAAAACCAACCCCATAGCATTATCCCTCCTCCACCAATCTTGGCACAATGCAGTCAGGCAGGTGATGTACTCCTGGTATCCGGTGCAGATTTTGTGCTGATGTTGATACCAGAGGGGGTTTGGAACTCTGCAGTTATCGAGACTGCAGTGTGTCTCTGACTATTATGCACCATGTTCCTCAGCAACCTGTAACCTTGTGTTGTGGGCTGTCACTTCGTGTCTGAGTTGCTGTGGTTCTTAAACGCTTCCACACAATAATTCCACTCGCATTTGATTGTGGAATTTCTACGAGGAAGAAATATTTCATGAACTGACTTGTGGCCATGATGGCATCCTAGTACCACACTTGAATTCAGTGAGCTCTTTAGAATGACCCTCTCTTTCTCAAATGTTTCTGAAGGTAGACTGTATAGCTAGGTGCTTGATTTTATACACCTTTGGAAATGGGACTTCACGAAACACCTGAATGATTAAGAGCTCTGTCCAAATACTTTTGTATTATAATACAAACTTATAGTGTATGTGGTTTGTTTTTTTTTGCAGGCTTCTTTAATTTTAAGGGGCATTTGGGTCAGATAAATGTACATGACTTTAGGTTAACAGTGTTCTATTTTGCAGATTTCCTGAATGTAGTGGCCAGTTTGAATTCACTGTATTACACGTTTGTTTGTGGGGTTTTGTTTAAAACCAGGGTTTTTTTTAGTACTCTCTTAATGTCATTCTATGGAGTTGTCTGTGTATTTGACCTGTAATGAGTGTGGCTTAATTCATTCACTATGTTCAAGGGATTTTTTTGTTTGCTTGGTAACATGGTTATGATAAATATGATTGTGAAGTGGTAGTAAGGATTGGAGCTCTTTGTTGGCCTTTTTCTGACCTTTTCTGTAATTTAGATTTAGTTTGTGCCTGACGGTTAAGGCTTATGAATTTGCTCATGCATGTCTGCACAGGGACAATTAAAGTATTCCAACCCTTTCTTGTTCTATTGCATTGTGTCCCATTTCTTTTTGTCTCACTTTTACGCAGACTAATACAGCTTTGTGTTTTTTTGTTTTTTTTATTATTGAATATAGCTTTTGCCTCATTCTTCACTACACAGGGGGGTCTCATGGTGCTTTGTCCGAGTTGACAACCCACCCTGCATATTTACCATTGTGTGAACTTTTATTCTTTTTCCTCATCTTGCGTGTCCGTAGAATCTTTGACGCATGAATGCATCCTTATGTATTTTGGCAATAAAGTCGTGCTCTGCACAGTTCAACTATTCCTCCATGATCCAAGAAAAACTTCACTTCAAATTCTGATCACATTCAGGCAAGACCTGAAACTGGACATTACAAGATATTAGTAACATTTCTATACGATTGGAATTCCAGCTATTGGCATGGCTCTGCTATGTGAACTTTGTTGCCATGTCCACCGCTCTCAAGCTTGGCTGAAAGATATCTGGTGTCCTATGGGCCAGCAAGAAAGGGGAAACCCAGGTATTTTCTCACGCAAGCACTCCTCATTCTGTAGAGCGTGTGAATGCTTGTGGTGTTCTGCCAGGTAGTGACTTTGAGGGATTTGCACTTTGCATGAAGGCACAGTCTGAATTCCCAAGCAACATTGTTTCCTCCAGACATGAGAAAGTATTTGTTCAATTGAAAGAATTATCTGAACTTTTTTTGTTCCTGTCTTTTTATTTATCTCTTTCAGTGGAGCAGATGATCTGCTACCCATTTTGTCGTATGTGGCTTTGCGCTGTGAACTGCCTCAGCTAGTTTCTGAATGTGCTGCACTGGAAGAATTCATCCATGAGGGGTGAGTCCCTGAAATTCAGCACCCACTCATCCTTATCAGATCTGCAATATGAAGTGTGCCTGAATAACATGAAACAACGTTTAACAATAACAAATTGATAGAGAAAGGGCATTAATTTGCTCACCAGTTCAAATGATTACAGAGAGTATATGGAGTAAATGGAAATTTTTGCATGTGTCCTTACTCTGCTGGATGTTTTGTCCCCACTCTTGGGTGCTAGGGTGCTATTGCGTGCCTACTGAGACCGCAGCCAAGAGCTCTGTTTATCTGCGTAAAAGCCACCCCCTTTTTATAGTCTGGTTAGATTGGCAGTGATGAGGGAATTTCCATCACACACTGGTGTGCCTTTTTCCCTTTCTATAAAATAAAATAAAATTCCTGTCAGTGTTTGTGTAACTTAGTGGTTTGAAAATATCTGAGGATAGAGCCATTGAAGTTCAGGGTGTGCTACAGAAGACCACATGTGACTCCTCTTAATTATTTTAATTATTTACTTTATTAGTTCAGATTACAGCAGTTTTGTTAATTATGACTTTGACATTTGGTTTCTGATCTTGTCATTTTGCCTAGAGGTGGCAAGAGTTCAAGAGTACTGCTAATCTTATTTAAATTGCCTCCATTCATCTCATTACCCAGCATTATCATTCAGTCACTTGTACTTGAATGCTATCTGTTAGGGGACTGTTCCCCCGTGAGATCTGTTGGATCCGTTTTAAGGATTTGTGAATGTTTTCCTCAGGTATCTGATTGGAGAGGAGGGCTACTGCTTAACGTCATTGCAGAGTGCCCTGACATATGTGGAGTCCCTGCACTTGGATGAAGCTTTGCAGCTGGCTGCCAAACCCACCTGAGTCAGGTAAGACACTGCACTCATTCATTAAATACACACTGTACAGTGAGTCACAGTAGGTGTGGATTTCTTGTACAACACACATTACTGAAACCAAAATTCAGATTTTAATGCTACAATTAATTAGCATTACATTTTTATGCTTTTTTATGAATGCAAATCATTTCATACATTAAATGAAAGAAATAAGCAGCTAAATAATTGGTTTTATTTAATGATTTAAGTCATAAGTTCAAATCATGTAACACTAAGTTATCTGTGTTTTGGAGTGCAGGAGAGTTCTCACCAAAAACACAAAAATGTTAGTTAGAGCATTTATGGCCCAATGATACAACCCCAAAGTGTACTAGTATTTAGCTTTAAAAAAAGCTCTCCTCAAGTGGCAAGTAAGGCCATGGGAAGCAGAGGGGGAGATTCTTGTGCCATGTTCACTGTGCACATTCTGTTCATATGCTTGAGTGTTTTGTGTTTAATGAAGTGGAGTGATGTAGTTACCACTCTAAAGTTGCTTATTTTCCTATGATGGCATCTCCTGAAACGGTTTGTCTTGTACCACAAAAATTTTCCAATAATTCATTTTTTAAAATAATATCTGTTTATCGTTAACATTTGGGAACTTTTTGTGAATCGGGTTACAGAAGTGCCAGCTAACAATGAAATCCCAGCAGGCAGAGAGAAACAACAGAACTTTACCGCAGAAACCCCAGTATGTCAGTGGACACAATGAATAAATATAAATAAAGTGATATTTGTGGCAAGCTGTTTTAGCCTGTAATGTCACTGTTGGAAAAACTCCAGCTCAGTGTCTGCATGTTGGCCATCTTGCTAATTTTTTATAAGAACAATATGCTACATCAGTAATGTTATCAGAAGCGTATAAGGACTATGTTTACAAAGATTAACATTCTTTTAAATGCAAAGCATTATTATTTATGAATGTATAGACCATGTTTATAAGTCATCTGAACTGCTTGTGACTTGTGTTTTTCTGTGTTTTAAACAGCGGTAAGGAGATGCATATTTTGCCGACCACATGCTTTTCTTCTTAGTCCTTCAGTCCAGGGAAAGAACGTCTCCTTGCCTCCACGTCAGGGCTGCTAGATTAAACACCCATCATCCATTCAACACAGATTGTAGATGAGGTTACACAAAGTGAGTTTGGAGCTTTCCAGCCTCAAAAGCGTGAGAGCCCTGAATCCTGTTATGTTGGAGTTGTGTCCCAAATGATATCTGGTTACAGGAATAGAGTGAGGTTGATGTTATGAGGGAATAGTTTTGGGCGTTTATCTCATTTAATGGGGGGAAACGAATGAAATCAAATAGCATAGCTTTATTTTATTGTCTTTTCCATCCTATTTAGTATTCTTCATAATGTAGTTGTTTGGAGTTCTTTCTATTTACACTACAGAAATTTGCCTTTTTTAATTATCCAGGCTAATACAGAGATCTTCTCAAAAAGAATAAAAGCAGCATTGTTCTGTTTGAATGACTCATGGACACTCATGTGAAGAGATTGCTATGACTACCTTTTTTTTTTTTTGCAAATTGTGCCATGTTTTATCATTGTGTAAACCTTAAAGAAAAAAGTACTGACCTGCTATTTCAATTAGGAAAAACAAGAGGGCCTGTTCACTTTGTAATTCACTGTATAGTTAATGCAACTGAGCATGTTTCAGACAACTAAATGTTTCTGAGCCATATATGCCAAGTCATTGCAGGTTGGATAATAAATGGAATTTCTTGAGCTACCCACATCCTGATCTTGAAAATATAGTGGTATACGAGTTGTTTTTTTTTACTGTGGTAGGTGCACTGGAATCAGCACTTTGAATCTCAACACATGATCTTGGACTGCATATTTAAACGTTCTTTGAATATTATCTTTAAGGTTCCTGTACTACATTATACATATGTAACGCTGCACTTTCTCTTTTTCAAGGTTATATATTTAGTGTGATCCTGTTTACTGTATTGCTGCTTTAACACATTTTACTGAACTAAAGTTCCTGATATTTACTGTATAACCAAAAAAAAATTCAACATTTCAAAAAAAAGTTGTATCAAAAAAAAAGATATGGTCATTTTGCCAACATCCACATTCCACTAGGTTTAGATTTTATACTTTTCTTTTTTAATGGGATGCCTTTTTGTTGCTTCAGTGTATTTTACTCTCTTTCAATTACACAAACTGAATGGTGAGGCAGAAAGTCTTAATGTGTATGCTGGCATTACTGTACCATCTATATAATGTAAATATGTATCTATCCTAAAGTATCATCTGTAATATAAAAATGTATTTGTCTTTTTGTTTTGTTTTTTATTTTATGTGGATCACTGGCTGCAATCATGTCAATCAGTTGTATGTTTGCTTGTATTGCTTCTGCTATTAAGCTTTAATGTGAATTTGTTTAAAAGAATGTGTGGTAGGGCTTGGATTTTCTAATAAAAAAAAAAAAACACAAGTAATCATTACCCTGGGTTGTTTTTCATAGGTAATGCGTACAAGAGAAGCAGAAGTTGAAGAGAAGTAGTTGTTCAATATTAATTTAATGAGAATGTCTTGATTTTCAGGTTTGTGTGCCAGGAACAGCAAAGAAGCAGACTTCTAGAATGCTGCAGTATTTCCATGGCAGGTAAGACTGGATAAAACATGCCAATTTTAATCAAAAGGAGGTGCAGCCCATAACCTCTGGTATGCTCCCTATTGTGCCTATTATCAGACTATGAAAGCCAGCTCATTGTCTCCCCAGTGCTTCTAGTTTTCCTTCCATTTCCCTTCATCAGGGCACTTTTTTTCAGTTTCATACATACACTTTTCAGTTTCATACATTACCCACAGTGCCATTCAACTAACTGTTGAGAGAGGTGCCAGTGGGATTTATGCTGTATTTCAGTCCTGTTGGAAGCATCATAATTACAAGGTGCATGTGCCCTGAATGCCACCACATGAGAGCTGGGGATGTCTCAACCAAGTCATGGTGCTAATATAAATGTGATGCCTGCAGCAGACAATAAGATTATGTAGAAATTTTGCATAATAACTGTTCAAAACTGTTGAATTTTGTGCAGTTGGGTTTTTACATACCACCCCTCCCCCTTACTCCTACCAAAACCACTTGAAAACGTGCATCATGGCCTCTGAATCTGTACACACAAACTTCCAAGGATGATTTGAAAGCATCTTTAACCCTTGCTTCATCTCTACTTGAAGTGATTGATGCAATAGTCTTCATATGTGCAGCGATCTCATCTCTTCATATGTACACTCATCCAAAACAGATATGGTTCAAAAGCTTCAGCTTTCATATCAATACCATGCATGTCTTCTTGTAGATCGCTAGCTAGCTGAACCGACTCTCCTGTAACTCGGCACAGGTGTGTTGTATAGCTGTATTGCACTTCTCAGATTTTGTGTTTTCACTACTCCAATGTTGGAGTCGTCATCATGAAGATGCAGGATATGGTGAGTGAGAAAAGAAGCTTAAGTGCATTTGTTTTTAGGACTCAACAGCAAAACCTGACCATTATCCTTCATGTTTTAGATTGTTGAAAATATTTCTCCTATTAAACAGCATTGTAACTGAACTAATGTCTTGCTGTTATCAACGCAGCAGACGATCACTTCTTGCAGGAATAGCGATGATACAGACTTGTCCTTTACCTTCAAAACGATGCAATACACAAGTTTTAATGATGATCAGAACTTAAGCCTCACACTTCACCATTCTTTGTGTCCTGTTCCAAGCGGAGTTAATAGTCTATCTTGTTTGCAAATGAAACATCTGCAAATCTGAAATACCACCACTTCCTGGAAACCATGCCTTGAATCATAAGTGCAGTACTTAGCGTGAGTTGAGTCACTGGCCCTCTGTGACCTCTAATGAAATGATGCAGACCTCTCAAGTGTTCTAGCAGTCAAGTGACACCACACATTTAAAAATATTTTAGTGGCTTTAATACTGAATAATCCTTCATAATAAATGACCTGTGGTATGGTTTCAATATAGCAAGCACAATAAGATTTTGTGATGTATTTTTGTCTCTGGTGATTATTTTCAGAAACTGAAGAGCAGCCGAGCCTTTTTCTGGCAGGAAATACTACATTGTCTCATGAAAGGGTGAGTGTCGTGTGTCTTGATGATGGTTTAGTTTTTTAAATCTGTTCCAATATTTGAGTTTCTATTCCTTTTGAGGAAAGCAAAAAATTCCATTTTTAATGGAATCCAGATGAGAGAAGTGGAGGTCACACCCTCGTACCCTCGTCAGGCACAGGTGACTCACCCCCTTCAAGACCAAACAAGTGTGGGTTTGCAGAACTCAAGCACTTTTGCATATCTCTGTGGTCTGTTCTGTTGCTCTGTTCCCAGTATTAATGATAAACAAGGGTTGATATGGAGATGAATTATAACATACAAACAGATTATGTTGACACTGAAGTGCTGCAGAGGTCCTCATAAGGTCTTCAGCTAAAGTACGTCAGCCATTTCCTGTTCAACCCAAAACCTGCCTGGAATGCCACGTGCATCATTTTTTGGTATGGAAGAATGGATCTTTTTTTTTTTTTACTCAATGTGGTTACAGAATGGGATGAAGATGAACAGAAGTGAGCAAATTGGGTCTGGTCATTAGTGAACCTGCTCTACCAGTCATTAGCCACTCCTGTGATTTCAAATTGTTTATTGGACTGACAAATACATATTCAAGGTTATATAAAATTACACTAGGACAGTAAACAAAAAAAAAACAACCTTCTCTGAGGGATACTTGGATTTCTTTTTTTTACCCTCACATCTCTGTCTGTTTTCAGGCACTGTAGTGCAGGATAACTGGAACCACAAGAACAACAGATGTAGACTGAAGGATATTTGTGAGCAGGGCAGGGAGTCACGCTAGGGAGATTGGATCCTTCCTCAAGTCTAAACACTACCCCATGAACCTGATGTCTGGATTAAACTATAAAGCTCGATATACTTCAAGCTATTTCTTCTTTCATTCTCACATTACCAAGTGGTCCATTTCTGTGCCTCTTGAGTCACACTGCTATTTTCGAACCAAGTGCATTTACACACAGTGACAGCCTGGAAAAACTTTGCAGATTTACTTTTTGTTAGTCTGACCTAAACATGCTGTAAAAGCACCGACTATTATTAAGCTTTGTGTATTAATTGGCATGCAAAGTAAATAACACAAATAGGCAACAATGATCTGGATGCTAAGTATAACCAATGTGCTATATTTCTGATATCCTGAAGGGTGATTATGGCATTGCTTTTGAATGAACAGAGTCTACAGACTGCCCTAATCATTATAGGATGATGGTTTTTAGGTCGGCAGGGGAGTTTATGGTGAAGATGGTGTGAGATTTATTCCTCTTTTCCACCAGTGTAGCCACAGCCTCACCTAACTCTACGTGATTTAGGTACCCAGGCAGCATGCGCTCTGGGGTGCCAACACCTGTATTGATCTTCACCTGCAAGAAAAAAAAATAGCACAGCAGAGTTTCACTGGAAATGGTTTGAATAGCACAGAGATCAGACATGCCCAAATTTAAGGATTAGTTCATGGGACAAACCTGATTAAGTTTGCAGGGAATTTCTGGGTACTCTTCTCGCAGGATCTGACAAAATGCCAGAGTGCTGGCTGAGCCCACCGTCAGGAAGCCTGTGCCCGGTAACAGCAGCTTGTCCCCAGCACCCCCTGCAGGAGCGAAAATTTCCCCCAAGAATTGGATTCAAAAAGAACTTTATGTGGAAACGTATCCAATGAAACAGTCCTTCTATAACATTTTTTTTTTTGGTCAGTGAACAATACAATAATACCAAAACCAGATTTTCAGTGGATTGTCAATATACTGGTACGCATATTAATGAAACCCACCTGTAATAAATGTGTAGGTGCAATTGGGATCGTCTCTCACCAGGGGAAAGAATGTTTTCCAAGATACAAATGTGCTGAACAGAAGTGTCTCAATAACCTTATGACCAGAGAACAGAGGTACGGTTAGTCAAGGATGGATATGTTAGTAAGCTTAAGCGAGTGTGAAGGAAAATCGATTGTGTGCTGTGTGTCAAGTACAATAACAACTTCAATATTTACTTGTGTATAAAGGAATGGCTCAGAGGATGGATGTTTAGTACCTATACACTACAGTAAATAAAACTCACTGTCAATCAATTCCTGTATGCCCTCCCTGTTTGACTAACTGGCTAGATGTTCTGAAAAAGAGCTCATGAGTATATTCACCCAGTGGAGTTCTTTGAGAGGCTGGATGTGTGGTGGTCCTCCTTGCCACCAGCTGAAGCCCAGAGATGACACCACATCTGTAATCTTCCCCACAGACTTCAAGAGGGTTTGCTTCACCTCTTCAGCTTCCTCCTCTGAACCTGTGGACAGGCACCATTTTCTTTTGAACAAATCCAACCATGCTGACCAACGACACTTCTTTGTGTGCACACTGAATGGCATGTAAGATGAAAGACTTACCAACATTCCCCACCAGAGTTGTCAGGTTGCCTTTGGTGGAGGGCGAAACAAATCCTCTAAGCGTCTCTAGTTTACTCTTGTCTCTGGAGATCACAGCAACCTTAAAACCTTTGTAATAATAAGAGGAGCCTCATTTGTATAGCATCTTTCACACACTACAAAGCATCAAAGATTGCCTTACATCCATTACACTTGCTGGCAGCAAACTTCTGTTTGCACCCTGAGGTCTCCATGAAGTCAATGAAATAATCTCTTTGAAATAATACATTCAATCAGCTGCCAAAGATCAATAAAAGTAGTTGTGCAAGTCCTGCATTATTCAATTATTCAAGAGGACACCTACTCGTCGTCTTCTTCCTATTATTATTATTATTATTATTGTTGTTGTTAAGAAAGAAAGAAAAAGAGTATTGCATTATATTGGACAAATCTTAATGCTGAATTAACTCAATGTTAAATGAATACAGTTTGTCTGTAAAGCTGTCATCTGTGCAGCGTGATTGAGCTATAGACACCAGCTTGTTCTTACCTCTGTCCAGAAGCGCCTTCACCAGCCCGGAGCCCACAGTGCCCGCTCCCCCCAGCGCTAAAACCACGCGCTCCCCGTTCGACATCACCAACACACGCAGGCGTACACACGTGAACACGCACCTGCTCTGTATCTCACGATATTCAACAGAGTGCACTGCAGAGCCTAATGGTCATGGTGCGACTACGAAGAGTTTTAAAGAGATCGCAAGCAAACTGTTCCACCCTTCTGGCACTCTAGCCACGCCCCTATGCATGCGGCCCCGCCCACCCAATTATCATATTTATGACATTTTCATTCATACGCGTCAGACTCGAACAGGACAGAATAACTTACTTTATGTAAAAGATGAAACATTATGAGAATTTGTTTCAATATGCAATACAGAACAAAGTGTTCAGATTAATGTAGGAGAGAGAGAAGGTTTTAATTATTAAGTTAATAAATAATTTTGGAGGATGAGAAGTGTTATAATAGTGTGTGTTTAGGGCGCCATCTGGTGAAACTTTACTATGTTGTATTTATTTCAGCCTTGCAATTCAATTGGGTGTATACCCTAACTGCAAACTTTGCAAAGAACACCCAGAAACAATTAGTCATTTATTCTGGAATTGTCCTGTCACAAAGATTTTGGAAGGAATGTAACAACTTTATAAGATGTAATATTGAGACCAATTTCTTACTGAAGTATGAACATATTATTTTTGGTTTTCACAGAAATAATAAGGACACGGGTTCGATCCCCGGGTGGGGTGACCTCGGAAATTTCTGTGTGGAGTTTGCATGTTCTCCCCGTGTTCACGTGGGTTTCCTCCGGGTACTCCGGTTTCCTCCCAC
>JAOTRJ010000038.1:26400115-26414816 GCA_028564905.1 Leptodoras praelongus | reverse complement strand
TCACCTGTGGAATGTTCCAAACAGGTGTTTTTTGAGCATTCCTCAACTTTCCCAGTCTTTTGTTGCCCCTGTCCAAATTGTTTTGATGTGTGTTGCAGACATCAAATTCAAAATAAATGAATATTTGCAAAAAAAACAAAACAAAAAAAACAATAAATTCTATCAGTTTAAACATTAAATATCTTTCTACTTAATTCAATTAAATATGGGTTGAAAAGGATTTCATCATCATATCATCATATTCTGTTTTTATTCATGTTTTACACAACGTCCCAAGTTCATTGGAATTGGGGTGGTACGACCCAACCAAATGATATCTCAGTACCAGAGTTGACAGCTTACAGGGACAGATATAAGGGTTGATGGCAAGGTTGATGACATCAACTATGATTATGATACAGAAGTATGCTACAGCATCAAATCACACACACACACACACGTGTGTGTATTATATTTGCATTGATTTTTCCTGATGTCTGTAAGTAGTTAATCCACCTCCAATATGATGCATTTTCATTACAGGATGAAGGTGAGGAGACTGTGTTGTTGCTTCAGAGAGGAACATTAACTTTAGACCTTTTGAACCTCATGTTTAACATTTTCCAACTTTCTATCAATAAGTTACATAAGGTCTATCTTCAGTGACACATGGCTAAAAATAAATGACTTTAACTAAGTGTTAAAAGTTAATACACATTTCTTTCACTTGATTGTATTGTTTATTGTTTTATTGTTCGTTGATGAGGCTGTATCGAAATTAGTTATTACCACCAACACATTAAATCATGCATCTTTCAAAATCTTGAAATATGACATATCATAGTGATAAATGACTTACTTAATAGAGCATAAGCTTTGATTGACCTGCCAAACCAACAATTCTTTGAAACTTTTAGAGAAGTAAATGTGGAGAAAAAAACAGCTTCCTGTAGCATGGAGTCTAAATCCAAAGTAAATAGGCTATAGTGATTATTTTTCTTCGGCTGCTCCCATTCCTTTAGGATCACCACAGAGGATCAAGTCCTCATCTCGATTTGGCAGATGGTTTACACCGGATGCCTTTCCTGATGCAACCGTCCCATTAAGCAGGCTTGAGGAAACACAATCATGGGCAACTTTGTATGTCTAGTTCACCTAAATTGCATGTCTTTGGACTGTGGGAGGAAACCGGAGCACCCCGAAGGAAACCCACACAAACACAAGGAGGACATGCAGACTCCACACTGAAATGACCCAGACTGCTTCTACATGGGGAACATATTAATTGTATGACTGTACTGCACCAGAGTAACTGACCTAGTCTCAGTCTGATTTTGGTTTCTGAGACACTGCATTGACAAAGCATGATTTACTTTCTGCAGCACCCTCCAGGAGCACGACTGCCACACACCTCCCGAGCTCATGTGCTCATCCGGGTACTTCGCAGCCGTCCAATCACTGCGAAGCACTGACAAATAAACGTCTGCAGCGTAGGCCTTACGTTGATTTAATCGTTGTGCACCGATCGAATTCAGACGCGTGAAATATGTGCATTAGGTCATATAATTTGCATTGTCGTTTTTTATCAATTTGTTCATTTATATTTGACGCAAGTGACGAACACACCGTAAACAACGTGACACCCAGTTACGTGTGCGTGTAGTGTGGACCAACAGAAGAGCGTCACGCCGCGCCTGCGTGAACGTGTGGGCGGAGCCACCGACTCCCGAGCCGGAATAAAACGGACGTTCAGGCGCAACACCCAGAGTCCATTAAACATCAAACTCGTGAGCTACACACATAACGGATGTGTTGAGCTGAACTACATGGTGGTACAATCCGACACGACGGACCGCTTCAAGACGAATTTAGCCGTTAATTTCTTTCCCGCATGTTTGTTTTCCTATTCCGGTGCTGATATTTGAGCTCCGCCTTAGATAAACCTAAAGACAGCTAACCGTCTAACCGTGTCTCGGTTACTGTATCACGATAAAGAGATAAGAGACGTTTCTTTGGGTCTTTTTGTTTTTATATTTTGAAGCCGAGTTGTAATCCTTTCTAAAGATACAGTCTAACGAATGTCATTGCTCCGCTTTAGTTGTGTATGAGACCCGTGTTTATGAAGTCGCCCCGGATAGTTCACCTGAGCTCCAGCAGCAGCAGCGACAGCATGGAAAACGCTTTTCTGGAGCAAGGTTAGATTCACAGCGACCCCGGGACGTCTGGTGTGCTCCTGTCTTCTGCTGCGGTCTCCCTACAGCGTGTTGTAGACCTGTCCAACTTTTTCGGAGTCCCTGTTTTTAAGGAAGCCTGTGTGAAGGACGGGCAGAGTGGAGTAATGGTGGTGAACGCGGTGCACTGGTTCAGGAAGGGCTTGAGGCTGCACGATAACCCCGCGCTCCGGGACAGTGCGGCGGCGGCGGACACTTTACGCTGTATTTACATTCTTGACCCCTGGTTTGCAGGATCATCCAACGTGGGAATCAGTAGGTGGAGGTAAGACATGCAGCTTATCCTGACAAACCATGAAGGAAGACAGGAGACAATAAGGCGTAGTGCAGGGCAGATGAAACTACCCCAACCAAGCATAAAAGACTAGTAGTAATGGCAATAGACTTGGTGTATAGTGTATAGTGTAGCTGCTGTGTTTATTATATCTGGAAGCCAGCAGGTTATCTGAACCCTGATCTTACTTACAGGTAATAAAATTGAGCTGTTTCTTAAGGTCTAGCATCTATCTATCTATCTATCTATCTATCTATCTATCTATCTATCTTCCATATCTACCTATCTACCTACCTCCCTCCCTCCCTCCCTTCAATCTTAGGACTTGCTTCTGCTCCTTATGTGCTTTTGCCCCAAAGGTCCTTAATCCCAGTCCTGCTGTGCAGTACAGTTTGGTGCTTTCTGTTCTAACACATGCTGATCTTGGGTTAATTGCTCACTTGAGTCAGGTGTCTCTCAGTAGGGAGGGCAGTGCTGGGGTCTGTTCCAACACCACTGAAACTGATGACCTCTAGACAGCAATCTAAATCAGTATCACTCATTGTGTGCACCTAGGCTTCCTGGGTACTCAGGTCCACTATTTGTCCCGACTGATATCCTCCCTTGTAAATTGAAGTATGGTAAGAGCAACTCTTAACGCTTCTGTTTCATTTGAATCCTCGGTTACATACAGGAAGTGCTAATGAAGTCTGGTTTTCAAGGTCACAGCTTATGTCATTTCAGTAATGCAAGCACATCGGCTGAACTCGCTGGTATGGTACATCCGTATCTGTATCTCTATATAGCAGTGAGAGCTCTTAGTAGGAGGCTTTACTCCCACAGTCTGGTGATGACGTAACATGGAGCGGGGACACATCTCCCGCCCTGGTACAGGCCATATGGAACTGGGTCATTGTGTGAGCAGCGGCAGTTACCACATTCCGCAGTCAGCTCTGACCTACTTTTCCTCCTCCTGCTGCCACCACCACCTTTCATGTTACAAACACACACATACACACATGTCACTCTGCTGGCATATACACAGGCATACAGCAAGGGCTGGTATGTGCTTTTCATTAGTGTTACAGTACCTGTCAGGTTCTCTTAACATGACAAAACCTGAGAACAGATACCTGAATTAGATGTGTTAAACACTGCTATTGACTTGGTGTCTTCCTTCAAAGTAGGTGGCTCTGCTATTAAATATTCAACAACAGTAATAATAATAAAGAGAATAGTAGTAATAATGTCTTGTAGTGCATGAATCATTTCATAATTTCACAAAAGCAAAGGTTATGTCTGTCCCAGATGCCCATTTCTTTCCCTTTCCCCTTAACAATGAGCTATTTAAAAAAATATATTTTCTTTTTTTTCCAGGTTAAAAGCAGGGGATTATAGACACATTATAGACACATATAGCCTGCATAAAAGCTAGGGGAAGGAAAACCCTTAATATACTCTTGTCACACTTGAAATGACCATGAAAATGATTCATGGCTACAAGTTCACAGTAAATAAAAAAAAGGTTTTTTTGGGGGGGTTTCAGTGGATCAGACATCTTTGGAAAGTCTGCCGTCAGACTGGACTGGATTCTGCCCTGCTGACCCAGTCTCGATGTGATGCCCCTGACGGGCCAAAAGAGCTACAAATGCAGCTCAGACAGGATTTAGCCCTTATGAGACTAAATATGCCCAAGTCCCGCCAGGACAAAATCGTCCTAGACCTTATTTAATATTGGATGCCTTTCAAATTATCTTTGAAAGTACACTGAAGATGAACTGATGAGAGGACACTTATATAAATATATCCTGCTAATCCTGTTTTTAGTTGACACCAATTCTTTTTTATGTTTTTAATGATCAACTCGGTCTAGGTTTTGGTGGACAGAAAGAAGTGGTTATTAAAACACTTTGATTGAATAACTTGCCAATTATTTGAGCTAGGAATGGCACAGAGGAACACTAACCGAGGAGGGTTTTTTTCTGTAGGGCCAGGAGTATTGCTGTACTTTAATGGTTAAAAATAGTTACAGAGGAAGAGCGTCTGTTTCTTGTTCATTCATAACCCACTTATTGCTGTAGATCTGTCTTTACATTTATCTAGTAATTACTTTTGTCATATGTAAGATGGATTCCCAGATCACTGCAGACGTTTCTGTTTGCACACAGGGTGGTATTGTACACAATACTTTAGAGATTGATCTTAATGATCATGATGAAGAGCATCTTGCAAAACATCATCCAATTGTTTATAAGCCATTTTAAAACTTTTTAAATAAGTATAGTACCCACAACTAGCCAATACAAATGACAAAACATTTCTAATGATGCCTTTGTCATTTTTGCTGTATTTCAGTTTTTTACTGCAATGTCTGGAGGACCTGGATTCCAGCCTTCGTAAATTCAACTCTCGCCTGTATGTTATCAGAGGCCAGCCCACTGATGTTTTCCCCAGGCTTTTCAAGGTAACTAATCATCCTAAAATTTGCTCATTAAGCTCTTTGATGTTGTTTTTCTGAATGTATTGCCCTTTTTTTTCTGCTTGGCCAAGCAGAAAACAACATGGCTTTTATTGTGTTAAATTGTGCAATAAATACAAAATACAGATAAGTTTTTATTAAAACTTTTCCTTAGATTTTCTATGGCGTAAATTGGCAGACAGCTTTTACACATGAACTTGTCAATATTTGGTTTCATAGACCCACAGATGATACAGAGGATCTCAAAAAGCTGTTTTGTGTAAAAATATTAAGTAGATCTTAATCTGCAACACTCGCGTGTCAAGAAGAAATATGGTTCGATTTATTTATTTATTTTTGACACAGGGTGTATATCATCCATTTAAGCAGGTTGGAGTTCATGATGATCTGATAAAATTAAGAGATTTCATGAGTGTAAGAAAGATTGGTGCTCTGTCAATGTTCTATTCCTAAAAAAAAAATATTGCTGTTTACTGCAGGAGTGGAATATCACTCATCTGTCATATGAATGTGACTCTGAACCATTTGGGAAGGAGCGGGATGCAGCCATCAGGAAGCTGGCCAGCGAGGCAGGGGTGGAGGTCACAGTTAGAATCTCCCACACACTCTATGATCCAGAGAAGTGAGTGTATATCTGTGCATACTGCCGTGCCTAGTCATCTTGCATTTGTGTACATTTGTTCACTTGGCAGGCATTTTAATCCAAGCAACTTGCATGTGAGGCAGTCTAATTCAAGCATGGCTCTAGTAGGATGTGGGTATTGTTGTTGAAATTGAGCTCACAGTCTGCTGGTCACCAGAAAAAAAAAATAACCACAGAGCTTCTGCTGCTCGATTCGTATACTCCTTTCTTTTTTCGGCACTGAACACTGAAGGGGCGTTGGTTATTAGTTGATGTAGCACATAATTCAGCAAATATGGGACAGGTTTTTAGTTTGTTGATTTATTTATGAACAGTACATGTTCAGCTCCAGAATTCCTGGCACCATAAATAAAGCTCACAGAAAATATAAGAAAATTAAAATGTATGCTTGGTTGAAATAGTTTTACTCTTGTCACCTTCCTTCACCTCACATTCTGTTTCTGCACTGCTTCTCTGTCATATTAGGATTATTGAGCTGAATGGTGGGCAGGCACCCCTCACCTATAAGCGTTTTCAGACGGTGATCAGTAGAATGCATGCTGTAGAAATGCCAGCAGAGACCATTACTGCTGAGACGTTAAGACAGTGTGCCATGCCTACTGGTGATGACCATGATGAGAGGTTTGGTGTGCCTTCACTGGAGGAGCTTGGTATGACTTATTTACTTACTTACTCACTTACTTACTTACAGTGGATATAAAGTCTACACACCCCTACTAAAAAGTTTTATATTTTTTCCCCGTAACAGATTTCAGTTTGTTTTTCGATTTGGATTGTAGAGATTATAGGTCACGTTGAAGGTAGAAAACGCTCTGAAATGATTCATCTTGGTCTAATTTTTTTACATCACTAAAGCCTGGCATTTTAACAGGGGTGTGTAGACTTTTAATATCCACAGTACTTACTTGCATGCTTGCTTTTTTACTTGCATAAGAGTGTACATGTAGATTTGCTTGTTCTAACCTGTGTCTTTGTTTGGTGTAGGCTTTGAGACTGAGGGTCTACCTTCTGCTGTATGGCCAGGAGGAGAGACAGAGGCTCTGACTCGTCTGGAGAGACACTTGGAGAGAAAGGTGAGCGGAAGTGACTCTCGGAGAGACCTGCTGTTAATAAGCATCTTGAACTTGATTTTCATTTCATACAAATGATATGCCTTGGCATTATGGAATAATGTCTGGAGTGAATTGAAAATTCTGTTGCTACCAGTACAGCAATATGGATTATACTGTTTGTGCATCCCATGCTGTATGCATTTTAGTGTATTGATGTGGGAGCACATCTGTCAAGGCTTCATAAAGGCCAATAGTAATATGGTGCTCCGGGAATAATGATGTGCTATTAGCAAGCAAATGTTGTTGGACAATGGCGAGAAATCAATTACTTTTACCTCTATTTTCATGACTCCACCATTCTCCTTTAAAACATTATGCTGTCTGCATATTTATAGCAGTAGCGGGTCTCTGCTTAATTTTGTGTATGTATGTATAATGTATGTATAATCCTTCATGATTTTTATGTCTTTGTGTAGGCATGGGTGGCTAACTTTGAGCGTCCCAGGATGAATGCAAATTCATTACTGGCTAGCCCTACAGGGCTGAGCCCTTATCTTCGCTTTGGCTGCCTCTCCTGTAGACTCTTCTACTTTAAACTCACAGACTTGTACAGAAAGGTGAGCATAAGGCTATAAGTGGGATTTTATTTAAAAGTTAGATGATTGTGATCTAGCAAATATGTAGTGTTTACATATTATATAGTAGTATAGTCGTTTTGTCTGTTTTTGCAGTAAATTGTGATCATGAAGTGTATATTTTGATTGGAATTTGTCATCATAGTTTACTAGCATTTAGTCGATCTTCACCAACAATTTTATCCACCGTTTCCCTGTCAATGTTAGGTAAAGAAAAATAGCGTCCCTCCACTGTCTCTCTACGGCCAGCTGCTATGGCGAGAGTTCTTCTACACAGCCGCCACAAACATGCCATGCTTTGACAAGATGGAGGGCAACCCAATCTGTGTACAGATCCCATGGGACCGTAATCCAGAGGCATTAGCAAAGTGGGCAGAGGGCAGGACAGGTTTTCCCTGGATTGATGCGATCATGACACAGCTGAGGCAGGAGGGGTGGATCCATCATCTGGCACGGCATGCTGTTGCATGCTTCCTCACCAGAGGAGACCTTTGGATCAGCTGGGAGGAAGGCGTCAAGGTAGGAAGAGAGGGATGTTTGTTTTAATCATTTGCAATCAGATCAAAAATGATTGATTCCAAAATCAATCGAAAAATGATAACAGAATCTAAGCATTCTACTGCATTTTCGAGGTCTGAAATATATCAAATAAGATGTATTCTTGTTCTCTGTTCTCTACTACTACTAAATTCTCTGTTAGTAGTATGTTTCATAAAATAATACAAAGGTATTATACTGGACTTCTCATTCTATATAATACCTCTGTGTTTTTTATGAAACCTAAAGTAATGATACTCATTTTATGCTTAAAGAATACTTCTCATTTATTCATTAATTTATTGCTTGGTTTGCTTTATTACTATTTATTGCTTGGTTTGCTTTATTACCACAGTATCTGACAAAAGTGAGTACACCCCTCACATATTTTATTATATCTTTTCATGGGACACCACTGTAGAAATGAAACTTGGATATAACTTAGAGTAGTCAGTGTACTACTTGTATAACAGTATAGATCTACTGTCTTCTGAAAATAACTCAATACACAGCCATTAATGTCCAAATAGCTGGCAACACAAGTGAGTACACCTCACAGTGAACAAAATGTTCCCATAGTGTTGGTATTTTGTGTGATCACCATTATTATCTAATTATTATCAATTTAACCCTCCACCCTGATCATGGAATTCACCAGAGCTGCACAGGTTGCTACTGGAATCCTCTTCCACTCCTCCATGATGACATCACAGAGCTGTTAGACACCCAACGCTCCTCCACCTTCCGCTTGAGGATGCCCCACAGGTGCTCAGTTGGATTTAGTTCTGGAGACATACTTCGCCAGTCCATCACCTTTTACTTTTAGCTTCCTCAGCAAATCAGTTGTCATCTTGGAGGAGTGTTTGGGGTTGTTATCGTTTTGGAAAATTGCCATGTGGCCCAGTTTCCAAAGGGAGTGCATCGTACTCTGCTTCAGAATGTCACAGTACATGTTAATTCATGTTTCCCTCAATGAACCACAGCTCCCCAGTGTCAGCAACACTCATGCAGCCTCAGATCATGATGCTTCCTTCTGGAACGATGGCCATGCAGACTGAGTTGATGCATTGTGCAGCGTATGGTCTGAGCACTGACAGGCTGACCTCTCACTTCTTCACCCTCTGCATGAAAATATATAATAAAATATTTGCATAAATGTGAGGGGTGTACTCACCTTTGTGAGATACTGTAAATAATTTATTTCATGGTTTCCTCTTCAATGTTATTCCCTGGTAAGTCACATTATCAAGAAATTTTAATGGATGGTGGTATTATTATTATTGATTTATTAAAGAATAAGTCCAATTATTTGATTCATGGTCGGTGTCAGCATGTGTTGCATCATGTTTGGTCTTAGTACCAGTCAATCTGGCAGGAAATCAGTTCTGTCATTGCAGGGCTTTTTAGAGAAATGGACAATCAAGTATAACAATCCCCTCCCCAGTTTTGCAAAGTTACATCAAATGACCATAACATCCGCTATTGTCATTTGTCTGTAATCACTGTGTATCTGGTCTCGGTTATCAGGTGTGTGTTTGTGTCTGCTAGGTGTTTGAAGAGTTGCTGCTGGATGCAGATTGGAGTGTTAATGCAGGCAGCTGGATGTGGCTCTCCTGCAGCTCATTTTTTCAGCAGTTCTTCCATTGCTATTGCCCAGTGGGTTTTGGTCGGCGCACTGATCCCAATGGAGACTATATACGGTAGTATTTCTCACCTTGAGATTCCACTTACATATGATTTATTATGCTTATGATGCTCATAATTATTTTGTACCCATTAGCTTACTACTATTAGTAATTAACAGTGTTTAAGGTTCCAAACAAAACAATAATGTAAAGATTTGACTTTTTGTGTACAGTCGATATTTGCCTATATTGAGGGGTTTTCCTGCCAAATACATCTACGACCCTTGGAATGCACCAGAAAGTGTACAGAAGCTCGCAAAATGCATCATTGGAACACACTACCCCAAGCCCATGGTCAACCATGCGGAGGCCAGTAGAATAAATATTGAGCGCATGAAACAGATCTACCAGCAGCTCTCATGCTACAGAGGTCTCGGTAAGTATTGAGTAGATGATGTAAAAGATCTGTTTGGATTGTGTTCATCTTGGTATTTGGTTGTGAACAACTGGAGGAAAATTTGAACCAAAGATTTGTGGCAGTTGTAATGTCTTTGACCACTAGAATATTAGATGCCATGTAGGCATAGGTGTTAAAGTGGCGCATTGCTTGTGTACAGTAGGATTGCATGGATACTGGTTATAACATTGCAGTTATAGTCAGTTATGGAAGAACTACCCAGTAGGAGGGAAATTGATAAATGTGGGATTGGTTGGGGGAGGGTGGAATTATCACAGAACGACAGTGTTTCTGCTTGTACATAGAGAATTTATTATTACTAATATATGTATTATTACTAATCTATTATTACTAATGTATTTCAGGGCTTCTGGCCTCTGTGCCTTCCAACATCAGTGGTGATGGTGAAGGTGCAGGAACAAGTCTGAACTATGCAGACAGCACACAGGAAAGCAGTGCTGCAGGTAACTTCACTACACATAAATTGCTGTTTACCAGTCATGTGAGGAGCAGTTGATTTTTCTGATAGCTGGATTTTGTCATTGGTAAAATAATGAAACGTTTGGCTGCATTAAAGCCAAGTTTCTGACTTTTAAGTGTTTTGTTAATAACTTTATTTAAGAGGGTTTTATTTCTGTCTAACCCCAGCCAACATTCAAGATATGTCAGCAGACCCATTGCCCTGTACTGACCATCTGGCTGGCACTAGTGCCCAAACACAGACAGGTGTGTATTGAAGCTGTTCTGTACAGTCACACATCGAGCCTTCATCACATTCATAGGTGTGATGAAAGACAGACTTGTATATACAGTGAAAGCTGCATTTCATAGTTTAAATATAAATAATATTTTCTTTTTCAACAAGGACCTGATTTTAATTATACACAGTATGATGAATTTGCAGATATATGTCAATTAATTGGGGACATGGGTGGGGAAAGGGGCCTGTGTTCAGATAGTTGAAGGACTTATCTTGCTTTCCTAAAAGGTGTTTTAGGAACTGGTGAATTGAAGTCTGGGAGACAAGACGTAAAGCAAATACAGAGAGGTGAGACACATACTGTACTCCTTATACACAAATACTGTGCCAAAAGTACATTATAATTAAGGGTTGGGCTGTACTATGTGGTAAATTATGTGCTTGCTGATGGAATTTTATGTTTCAAGAGAACAAGATCAGATCACAGTCACACCCATACAAGGGAACATTTTGTACTCGTGTGGTATCAGCTGACAGGAGCATTTCTTTTTGTTGTTTTTTAAGGCAGAGGAACAGCCATTCTAAAGCGACATAGTGAAGAACCAGGATCAAGCAGTGGATATAAGCGGCAGAAAAAGGACAGTGTCCAGCCACACTCACAGTGACAAAAGCACTCACCTCCCCTCAGGCTGCCAACAGGACATAGTCCAAATAGTAGCAGTTAGGACTTTTTAGATAATGCTTATTTATTTGTATCACTTTTTGACTATATTACGCATTCTGTCTGAAAAGTAATGAGAATGAAAGTCCCACACTCCATAGGGCTTACACATGGGGATAGTGGTTGAAGGTCAGTTAGACTGGACAAGCACATTAATAATCAAGTCACCATTCATCTTTTTGATTCTCAAGGTATTGCCCCTAAAGAACTCATAGCAGAAGGCCAAGAATAAAACATGTTTGAAAGGCCACCACTTTGGCACAGTAAAGAACGTTCATAGGATTGTATTTTGGGATAATATTGAATTGTAAATTGTTTCGGTAAATATGTTTTTAAAAATTACTTTTTCAGACAGACATTGTATGTGCCCTGTATGTTACACTGTAGTGTTTATGTAAAGTAAAGCTTAATATGCGAGGTATGTGAATGCAAATCCCATTCATAAGCTGTACATATTCAGATTATATTATATGCTTTTAAAGCACTGTATGTACAATGTGTTTGTACAAATGTTTGTTTACTTGTTTTATGTAGAATCAACTGTTTCCATGCTCTAATTGCATAAGCCTCCTTTGCATTATTCCAGGTCAGCATGGAAAAACTTGCAAAAATGTTTTACTTTCACATTGGTGTATCTGTGCCATAATGATGTGCAGTGCAGACACTTGGCATATTATTATTATTATTATACAGCCATGAAAGCATTTCCTTTGTTAGTAATGATAATAATGATGCTGGTGATCGTCTATCAAAAAGGTCTGATGACATCTGCTAAAGTGGTTCAAATGTGACCCCACTACCTATTTTTGTAAAGTGTTAATGAAGTTTATCTTTCAATTGAGTGGCTTGAGCCAGTTCTAGTCTGTTTTTGTACAGTTACCTTGACAGTACAGCCTGCTGTGTAAATATGCCTGTACTGTTTTTGGCAGACTTGTGATATATTTTTATATGGAAAACGATACAAGTTTTTGTCTGTTTATTTGTTTTTAATTTGTATGTGCTCTTTATTAATTGCCATTAAATCGTATGTTGATGTAACATTGCCTTGGTAATTTGACCCACATGGCCTTATTTCCAGTGACAGATGAGGTGGCAACGCCGCCTAGCTAAAACAGGAACTGGAAATAATGAGCGTCCGACCTGTCTGTCCAGTTCAAATGTTCAGGTCTGAGCCGCCACGTGGAACATCATGGGGTCTGTCCCAAATGACTTCTGATTAAACACCGAGTGCTTCGACTAGGGCGAAGAATGCATTATTACACAGACTAGTGCACTTTAACAGAGAAGTGAAAGAATAGGGATGTAACCCTCCCCCCAGGCGCACGCCGTGTTGCCAGATTGGTGGCTTTTCCTATTTTTTTCATCATGTTTAGAGGAAATAAATTATGCTAGCATACATTATTGAGGATTTACATAGATTCAATTAACCGGGAATCTTACCAGGAGTATGATTTCGATTGGTATGTGGAGAACACTCATTTAACAAGAAATGTTAATTCCCTGGAAAAGTCTGGCGCAAGTCCACATGTTCCCAGCGCTGAGTAAACAGCAGAGTTGTGTACAGGACTGTTAGAGCGGTGTGCAACACACAACCCCGTACCTGAAGAACATCCACTGTGTGTGTGTGTGTTGGACGTGTGGAAAACATGAAGCCAGGTGATGAAATACAGAAGCCGATTCGGTTGATCGCGGCAGCGTGCAGAAATATGGGCATAGGCAAGGGTGGACAGCTCCCGTGGAATCTTCCGTAAGAAATCATACCGCTTTTTATTTCTGAAATAACTCTACCTGCGTGACTCGGCTGTACTGCACTGCTGGGTATGTTTATTGATGGGAGACGCCTGATAATACCAGTTGAGAAGAAAAAAAAATAAATAAATAAATATATATATATATATATATATATATATAGAGAGAGAGAGAGAGAGAGAGAGAGAAATAGATATGTTAGTGTGTGTATGTGTTGTTTTTGTGTGTGTGCAGGTGTAAGCGTTTTGTGAGTGTGTGGTGTTTGTGTGTGCAGGGGTAAGTGTGCAGTTGGTGGGGTGCAAATACTTTTGCTCAGACAGGTTTCTGGGGCTCCCAGGATATTGTTGATATGGCATGAGGGCCCTTAATCAGTATGCAGTCCCAACAGAAAGCACTGGAGCGGAATATTTTTTTACTGTACATTGAACACATTTGGGTTTGAGATCAAAAGATGAATAGATCCGAATTTCAGTTTTCATTCCCTGGCATATAACCTACATTTCGATGTGTTAAACACACCAATATTGGAGCATGTGACTGACAGGTGTTTCTTGTTGCTCAGGTATGCCCTGTTAGAATGATTGTTTAAACGGCTCTAAATGTCTGCTCTTGGTTTAAGCCATTGGTTTTGTCTTATTCTATAAAAGTATAATCATAATAGATCATTGCAGGGCACCACCTGATTCATTCATAAATTGGGGAATCAAGAAAAAACAATTTACTTTTAATCAATAACCATCTGATATCAACAATTTCAATCTCAAATCTGAACTCATGGCTCAAGTCAGGGATTGTCAGGGATTCAGTTGCTGGATTAAAACAAACTCCAACTCAGATTATAATAAAAAAATAATTCATACAATTTTATTAGCTAACTAGAAATGCAAATGAAAGAAAGGAAAGAGAGAAATAAGAGAAAAGAGAAACAAAAAAAGGAGAAAAGAAGAAGATTGCAAGAAATAGTGAATGATAACTAGCACAGTAACAACCAGTTTAATGAGTGGCTCAGACTGAACAAAGGATGTCTTATGAGCGATGATATGAACTAACTTGCAATGGAGATGTACACAAGTTAATTAATCTCGACTTGAATTAAAGAGCACAGAACAGAAACCAAATAGGAATCACCAAATTTGGGCAAATGAATGAACAAGTGTTACCACCTCACTCTCATCTGCGAAGAGACATGATGGCAGGAGATTCAAACATCCCATGTGGAGCGACGAGGTGTGCGCTACAGCACAATGGTCTGAAACACTTTCAGCGCTCTGTCTTGTTGGCCTGTAGCTTCACTGGCCTTGAGGCAGATCTGTCCAGTCTGGAGTGATGGGAGAATTTCTACACATTCTCATTGGCTTCATACGTGAAGAGTAGAGAGATGAGGGTACACAGATGTTCAAATGTCCATAATAATAATAATACTTATAAGGAGTATTTATACCAGTTACTACATTCATAACATAACTGATTAAATGTCCATATCGTATATATCGTATATCATATATGTGAATCGTAACATAGATTAATTGTATATACATATATACAGGGGTTAGACAATGAAAGTGAAACGCCTGTCATTTTAGTGTGGGAGGTTTCATGGCTAAATTGGACCAGCCTGGTGGCCAAATCTTCATTAATTG
>JAOTRJ010000038.1:26361796-26373286 GCA_028564905.1 Leptodoras praelongus | reverse complement strand
AGTTGCCGGCTGGGCACCGGCTCCCCCGTGACCCCGTAACTGGGAATAAGCGGTACAGAAAATTACTGACTGACTGATATTATTCCTTGCTTGTTCCTTTATGCCAGGAGTGTCAAACTAAATCCATGAAAGGTCATGTGGGTGCAGGATTTCTTTCCAACCAAGCAGAAGCCTCACACTACTGAAAGTCAAGATCCACTGATTAGATTCATTGATTAAATTTGTTTAACTATTGAGTGATGCAAAAGTGGCCACTATATTGGCTGAAATGCTGTTACATCATTGAAACTCATGCATTTACAAGAAAATGGCTGTTGAATAACAGACCACTGTAGTGACCACCATCATTTTTTATGTAAGAACACTTGTATTAAACCAATATTGCACTCACAATCATGCTGTTATGAATATAGGCACGGCTGTGATTAACTACAGCTGAATCACACTACAGCCTTACTGATATTCGGTATAATCGCACTCTATCATGAGTATGATATTGTTTAATTAGCTTACTTTGTGATGTTTCAAACTAGCTTATTAATGCTAAAGTTCATTTAGGTCAGAGATCAAATCTTATACAGGAAGGGCCAGTTTACGTGCAGGTTTTCCATCCAGTTAAGCAGGAATGCACTTCATTCCATCTCTTTCTAATCAAAGGATCAGTTTGGTGTTTACATTCAGCATTCTGTGACTTCTGCTTGGTTGAAAAGAAAAACCGCACCCACAGTGCTCCTAACTATTAACGACTGGGTGAACGTTTGTGTGCTTGAAGGCTTGCTCTGGAATGGCGTCTCCTTCAAAGATGGACCCTCACCATGAATTTAGACAGGCTTCAGATCCACGGAGTCCATGACCAGGATAAAGCACTTACTGAAGGTTAAAGAATGAATGAAATTAATGGTTCTTTTACCTCGGTGTTTTTATGCATCAGCTGTATGTAGTCTGTTTTGTTGTTTTATTGGATAAGCAGTTAAATTGTTCCACTTTGCTTTTCGCAAAGTAAATGTTTAACAGTGCCAGATTGCTGTGTTTAAATTCATTATGTCTTCTGTGATCATAGGATAGAGATTGGATAATTATGACTGAATACAGTGCTGCAGGGCTCAATTATTGAGCACAAGTGACAATGTTATCTTCTAGTCAGGGTCACTTCCAAGCCTGTGTCTAGAGGCTACTTAGTGTATTTAAGGTAATGCAATGTTGGATTAATGGGATGGTTTTAGATTTATGGATGCTTATTAGTAAACCTTTAATATTTACTTAAAGGGTATTTATTTACACAGGCATAGGCATCAGTCTGGATGTAGAGCACAGAATGATTACCTTGGCAGGCTTGAGTAATGTCATAATCTTTATTGACAACCGTAGCTGTGCCACATGTCAAAATATTCAAGCAGTATGCCTCTGTGGTTTTAAAAAGGAAAATAATCTTTTACCTTAAAAAAAAAAAACATAGATGTTAACCCTTTACATACTTTCCATAACTGAAGCTATTCTCATGAACTAAAAAATATTTTTCTTTTTATGCATGTTCCTGACTCATGACAAAGATTTCAAGATTACACCAGCCATGCAAACCAGGTACACAAGCAAGTTTTGTCCTCAATTACCCAACTATCTTCTATCCACTTCTCACATGTAGCCATGACATAATGATAAAAGGCCTAAAAATATATTTATGGAAAAAATATTCCTTGCAAACCCAGCCATGGACTATTAAATATTTAACTATTTATTTCTACTATACATTTAATATTTTTCACAGTATTGGTGTGACATATTTAATTTTAGTGGCTATACTGTTTCATCCCAATGATATTTACTTATTCAGCTTAGTATTTACTGTTGCAGCTCTTTCCAGGAGGTTGGGTGTGTAACCAAAGGTTCCTTGAGTGGGTGTGGCTATTAGTCACATGTAGCCATGCCACATATTACATACTTGTCAAAAACACACACACAAAGCAAAAGTGTAAGGACCTCAGACACAGAATAGAAAGCAGTTTTATTAAACAATAGTCACACTAACAAAAATAGCACAGAGTGTTGGGAACGGGAGGGAGAGAAACAAAACACAAAAACCAAAAAAATGCCAAACGTTAAGTCTTAAGAAGTCTTAATAAACGGATGGAAGCAGAGGAGTCTCACACCAACATTCAGGCTTGGGAATTCTGAGAAAAAGACAAAAAAACAAACAGAAACTGTCAGATGGTACTTAGATTCTCAATCAGCAAAACCCGGAAGTGCGGCAGCATAAACAGGGAGGCGATCTGAAAAAAGTTGTTAATGTTATGGCTGACTGGTGTACGATATAAACACAACTCTATAGATTATGGTTGCAGCTTAAACTATATGTTTTAAGCTATGAAATAAAGCCTATACAGCTGTGTGATTAGCTTTGGCTACACAGTGTAAACACAAGTCTATAGACTATGGCTGCAGCTACCTTATACAGCATGTCTTAAACTATAACATAAAGCCTATTAAAAGGTTCTTTGGAGTGTTTGCAGCATGTAGTGGTTAGTACCTACCAAAAGTGGTCTAAAGAAGGACAATCAGTGAACCGGCAATAGGGTCATGGGTGCCCAAGGGTCACTGATGCAATACAGAATACAAGGTGTTTGACGTCCATTGAGAAGTTTCTGCAGTCTGTGATGGTTTGGGGTACCATGTCATCTGCTGATGTTGGTCCACTGTGTTTTATCAATTGTAAAGACAACGCAGCAGTCTACTAGATGACCATTTCATGCTTCCATCTGCTTACAATGTTATGAAAATATTCTAATAATGAGGGTGTAACAAATTAAAGGGAGACAGGGGCTTAACAAAAAGGTGTTTATTTAACAAAAAAACTAATATGGCTTTGCAGCACTTTAAATAAAGAAAAACTTGAACTTGAAGGCTGTCAGTTGTGTCATCGGGGCTCTCCCCCCTCTCTGCCTTTTTACCTTAAGTCCTCTGCTCCCTGCACGCACCCAAACACACCCCAGGCACTTCCCTTCTTGACTTGAAATAATGTCACCTTATGTGTAATGAATGCGGTTTACCTATTTGAATTAAATTATGAACACAAATGAACTTTTTCCCAATGTTCAGTTGCTTTAGTTGCACATGTACATTACATTAAATTTAAATTGATCATGAGGTCCTGACAGTGCCTCTGAATATGTAGTCATCATCAAGTTACTCTTGCAGGTACACACTCTGTCTCCAAGCAGCTAAAAAAAAGTGGGTATGCCAAGCTCCAAGCAGTGATATAGTATAGACGCATTGAGGATATGACTCATGAACTGATCCAGGCCATTTTGCCTTAACGATCAAGGGACTGATCACAGGTCATGTAAACAGGGTGAAATGGTCTCCTGGGGTTCCATATTCATGCACTCATGGGGATGATGTAATATTGATTTGTGTGCAGATCAATGCAGTGATTACTATATATACGTATATAAATGACATAATTGTATTTTTTTTATTGATCTCAGATTGAAAAGGAGGCAGACTTAGCTCATTAACCATGTAGTCCTCATCATGATACACCCCTCACAAACAAAATTTCTCAGTGACTGACTGTTAGAAAAATGCCCCACGATTCACAAACATGCACACCATGTTTTACTAAACTAAAGCACACACTTCTCAAATACAGTGTGCTTTGCAAACACAGAACACGGCACAGTATCCACAAATGTGAAGAAAGAATGCAAAAAAACCCAAATTTTTTGATTTTGTGATATTGACACAAATTGCTTATTTCAATTTTTGTTCTTTTTTGTAAACTTTAGCATATTTGGGTGGCACAAGCATGATAGCTTAAAGGGTCATGAATATAATTTAATATAATTAATATAAATGAGTGCCAGAATTAAGGAACACATGCCTTTTATTTTAGACAATTGTAGGGTTCTAGCATTACTTTTACATTTTCAGTTATTTAGGAATAAACCCAATATCAGACTAGTATGTCACACACCATTAATACTATTTTATTGTCTCACCAGTGCAATATGAACATGTAGCTCGGGTGAACTCAACGCGTGGTACATTGAGAGTTTTTAAAAGTTAATTTGAATATCACATCTATTAACATGTGCTCATCACATCCTACTTCACTACTTACTTATTGGCCCACCCTCTTGTACTTCTTATTAGGCTTATGGTTTAAGTAAATATCAGTCCATTGCATTGGGATTTAGGGGCGGATCTTTAAAGAGAGTCAGAGTATTTATGGTGAACTCAGATGGTCATATTAATGCAGCATAGCTCCTACTTTACTATGTACTAAGTGTCCAAACCGTGGCTGATGAGTTAAAGCAGTTAAAGCTTATATGTATGTTTGATAAGTACGTGGAGAGTGTTCCTGGAAGCTTCAAGATTTGCATGGGGCTAGGGGCCCCGGAAAGGAGGCTACTGTTGGCTAGAAGGACAGCAGCAGCATCACCCACTGTATTCTGTAGGACAATTGCTGAGAATGAAACCCAGGATCTCAATGGGATATTCAAACTAATATCTACCAAGTTGTATATCTGGTAAGCTGTATTGTATTTTATAATCTCCCCCTTTATAACTTTCAGCTGATCCAGACAAAACTCCTAAACACTCACCATAATGCTGTTCTTTAAATACTTGTTATACTAGCAATTCATAACATGAATCTAATTCATGTTAAATCCCTTTTAATTATTTAGGTTTTTTTTTCCTTTCTATATGATCAATTAACAACAAGAGCATATTTCATTTCAAAAGCAATTTTATTAGGCTTAAATAGTACAACCCTTTATACTTTAAACAGTTTATACTTTAAAGTAAATTCTATAGTGCACAAACTTGGGGACCCTGACTGCTGCCTGTTCCCAGGTTCTCCAGGCAGGGTATCAGAAACAGCAGTGTGGTCACTGATGGAAATAAAAGTTTAATGTCAGCATTTAATCACATTTGCCTGTAATGAAAAAAAAGAGCAGAAGCCAGGGCAGATTTACATTAGATTAGAATAATTGATTCATTTTTTAAATGGTTTTAAAATGAGGGAGAAGAAACAGGAGGCTGTAAAGGTTAGACAAAGGTGGCACTGCAGTAACATAGTGTCCTATGTGTCTGTGTCTCCTCTCTGGCAGACTGGAGCAGGTCATCATGAAGTGCTCATGGAAATTAGTGCTGTTGCTGGTATGCCTTTGTCTAGCAGTGCAGTACATAACCATCCACTCCGTTAATGAATGGTTCTCCAGACCATGCCCGGACATGCCCAGCCTATGTCATAAATGCCCTGAGAAAGGTGAGTTACAGCCCCTTCAGTGCTGTAGTTTTCAGGACTATGTTTGACATGTAGGTTATGATATGAATAGATTGCTTGGTTTGTCCGTGGGTGGGAAGTATACTTAGTAACTTAGTAAGTTAGTATACTTAGTATACTTAGTAAGTTCTCATTCATTCATTTATCTACAGTAACCACTGTCCTGGTCAGGGTTGCAGTACACCCAGAGCCTATCCCAGGAAAAAAAAACATATACCATGGATGGGATATCCATCACAGTGCAACATGAACACACATCCACTGCACATTTTTGGAGGCTGGAGAAATATTTATCTTATTTGGTGGCTTACAAGGATGCAACTAAAGTGTCATAGGCTTAATGGTCTTGCTCAAGGGCATAGCAGCTTGGCAGTGCTGTGCTTTGAACTTACAGTCATCTAATCAGTAGCAAAATACCTTAACCACTGACCGACTACTGCCCTGAGCTTAGGATTGAACCCAGGGACCCTGGATGTGTGAGTATGCAAAGGTACTAGCTGTCCCACAGAGATGTAATACCTGTAATTGATTTTATGTTCATATATATTTTTTTTATAATTGCAATAGTCTTCTGTCAGAGTACCGTCGCATGTATCAACTTATCATCAGGTGTAATAACACTTTGTGTCTCTGACTCTGTACTATATTTAAAACATAATCAATTAAGATTTTAAGTTAATCTCTGAAGTCAGACCCTGACTCTTTTTTAATGCTCTTACCACAGCTGTTCTTGACAATGTAGTCTTTAACATTGTGCCACATTTGTCTCCATAAATGTCTTGCTGGTATTTGAGATTAAATACTGTCATTCTCTACTTATTGAAATACTTTATGCTCTCAAGCTGTAAATGTGGGGTGGTTTGATTAGAAAAACTAGAGGAAATTAGTATTTTGTTGCTGAGCTTTGTGTGGCCCATAACCTCATAGTCTGCTTTTTTTTTTATTCCCAGACAACTCTGTACCCACAAAGCATTCCAGTCTCTCTGCTCAGAAGCATATCCATCTTTTCTCACAAACCCGCAGTGGATCTTCCTTTGCCGGTCAGCTGTTCAACCAACACCCAAATGTATTTTATATGTATGAGCCACTTTACCATGTCCAGCAGGCCTTTGAAGACTATAAAAATAAATTGTGGAAGAAGACGCTGGACAGAGCTGTGCAGATACTCAACAGGGAACTCCTCTTCAACCTATATACCTGTGACCTTACTTTCCTAGAGAACTACATCCAGCCAGTGCCTCAAGATCACCTGACAGCTTCTATCTTCCGTCGGAGCTCCAGCCATGCTCTCTGCTCACCACCTGTCTGCCAAAAGGGCATTAAGGAGATTATGGAAGGGAAACCAGATGAGAAATGGTGTAACAAAAAATGTCAAACCCTAAATCTCACCTTAGCCTCCATGGCTTGCAAGTCCCGAAGTCATGTGTCCATCAAGACAGTACGGATCCCCCAGGTCAGTGACCTTCGCCTACTAACAGAAGACCCACATTTAGACCTGCGAATTATTCACCTGGTCAGAGACCCCAGAGCAATCCTAGCATCACGCATAACTGCTTTCACTGCTCAGTACTCTGCCTGGAAGACCTGGAATGCCACAGGCAGGCAACTAGCATATGTGGACTTGACACAGATCACCACACTATGTCAAGACATGGAGAAATCTGTGGATATTGCTCTGAAGAAGCCAGCCTGGCTGAGTGGACGGTATCTACTAGTGCGCTATGAGGATCTAGCATTTAATCCTGAAGCAAAGGCCAAGGAGATCTACAAATTCCTTGATTTGGATTTAGATAAGAAGGTGCTTAAATGGATATCTCAAAACACCAATGCCAATTCCTTTTCAAAGACAAAATACTCTACCAACAGAGACTCCAAAATGGCATCAGAGACCTGGAGACTGCAACTAAACTTTGACATTGTTAAAACAGTGCAGACATTGTGCAATAATACTTTGGCCTTGTTGGGCTACAAAATAGTACAGTCTGAATTTGAGCTGAGAAACATATCAAACAGTTTGGTAGAACCAAGGATTTTTTAGTTATGCAGAAAATGAGAAAGTAAAGTCAGTTTCCCATCAATTATGGTGAAAGTGCAGCAATTTAGTCTCAGTAATCAGTTTTTAAATATGATTTAAGTCCATTGGAAGGTTTTGCACATATAGTGAGAGCTATCCTCTGATTGTTTTGGGAAGAATCAGCAAAACACAACAATAATAATAATTAGAAAGATTATGCATGGTTGCTAGGTTACTTTCAGGGTGTCAATACACCTATGTTCACTATCACACAGTGGCCAAGTACTTTCATGGTGTCAATACTCATGGCTGTGGAGACCTGTGGATAATATTTGGTTTGTGGGCAAACAATTTGGCTAAAACCTCCCTATACACTAAGTAATACTTAACGCTATGTGAACTAATATAAAGTGGGCAACTACTTTCAGAGTGTCAATATTTGTGGTTGTGGAGACCTATGGGTAATATTGAGCTGGGGCAAATACTTTTGCCCAAACCCCATTTTACACTCAGTACTGGGCAAGTGTGTGTGTGTGTTGCTAAAGCTCAACTTTACATGCAGTAGGGGGGTGGCCTACAAAGCCAAGAATGGTCTAGCCCCTCCCTACTTGATGGCAGTGGTCAAAGCGCAAATACCCAGAGCCCTTTGTGCCTCAAGTAAGGCTCAACTTGACCCAGCTGGCCTCAGACCCATTCCGACTTTTCTCTGTCCTGCCTTAACTAACATTTGATTATTGGGATTCACACCATCATTTGAGGCTGAAATAAAGTGTAGATTGAGTGAGAATTGTTTGATGTACAGCTGTTAAAAACAACTGAACATTTAGTAAAGGCCAAAGCTGCTCACGCCAGATTGGTGGATAGAAGTTAATGGAGCGATTTAGTGTGTCTCGTGCCAAACAAATGGTCCTAACTCACAAAATATATTTTAAAATGATCAGATATTTAGTTTAAGTCTTTTATTCAGATTAAATGCTCATAACTCACAAATATGTATGTTGACATGGTTAGATATTTAGAGAAACTTGAAAGGGGGAATATGTCTGCTATTTAAAGCTTAAACTGAGTTTCTAAGTGAAAGTATGAGGATTTTAGGCGAAAATGTTGTGAAGGTAACAGGTCCTGGACCTGATGTACCTAGGCTTGGCCAACTACATGTTAGTGGTTGTAGCCTGAGAATTGACCAAATTAGAGCAGCTTTTAAAAAATCCATAGAAATGAATGGGGGGAAAAGTGTGAAATAATGAGTGTAGTGGGAGAATGGATTAATATTTGCCAATCAATTTATCTAGTGCACTAACAATCAGACTGAACATGTCATGTAGCATAAATAATAATAATAATAATAATAATAATAATGTGCATCAGAATAAAATCATAGATGAATCTTATTGCTGCTGATGTAGCAGGCAATTTGCAGATAGAAATTGTCTTTTTAAAGATTTCAAATAGCTATTGCTGCATTATAATAAATTGGAATACAACCACAACGACTCATAAATCCATTAGTTATGAATTCTGCCCATCACATAAGTAAAGCTAACAGTAAGAATATGATTTTCTTAGCTGAATTGAATGAACTGAAGGCTTATACCAAATCTGGTCCACAGTTGCACCAACAACTCCACTTACCAGCAACCTATCCTAGCACTACTGCAAGGCCAAAACTATATTTTTCTTATTTCCTACCATCCATTGTTGTGGATGTACACTACTGTATTTACATCAACTCATTTTCAACTATGTGTAAATGACTAGATCATTTTGTCTTTGTCTTTTGTGGCTACAAAAGATGGTTTCATGCATTGCATGTATGTTGTGACTTTTCAGCAATATTTACCAAGTAAAATTTACTATATGAACAAATGTATTGGGGCGCACCTTTTTATCAATGTATTCAGGTGTTTAATTCAGTCCCATTGTAACATGTTTAACAGCAAGCACCTAGCCATGCAGTCTGCCTTTACAAACATTGTGAAAGAATGGGTCATTCTAAAGAGTTCACTGAATTCGAGTGTGGTACTGTAATAGGATGCCACCATTGCAACAAGTCAGTTCATGAAATTTCTTCCCTCCTAGATATTCCACCTGTGAGTGGTATTATTGTAATGTGGAAGCCCATAGCCACTGGACTCTAGAGCAGTGGAAACATGTTCTGTGGAGTGACAAATCACACTTCTCCATATGGCAATCTGATGAATGAATCTGAGTTTGGTGAATGCCAAGAGAGTGTTACCTGCCTGACTGCATTGTGCCAGCTGTACGGTTTGGTGGAGGAGTGACAATGCTATGGGGTTTATTTTCATGCTTCCATCTTTGTGGGAACAGTTTGGGGAAGGCTCTTTACTGTTCCAGCATGACTGTGCCCCAGTGAACAAAGCAAGCTCCATAAAGGCATGGGTGGGTGAGTTTTACTTCCCTGCACAGAGCCCTGACCTCAACTTCATCAACCACCTTTGGCTAGAATGGAAATTGAGAGCCAGGCCCTCTCATCCAATATCAATGCCTGACCTCACAAATGCTCTTCTGGATGAATGGGTAAAAATTCCAACAAACACACTCCAAAATTTTGTAGAAAGCCTTCCCAGAAGAGTGAAAGGTGTTCTATCTGCAAAGGAGGGACCAACTTCATATTAATGCATATGATTTAGAATGGAATGTCATAAGATTTCTTTTAGGCATAATGTGTAAGTGTCCCAAATACTTTTGTCTATGTAGTGTATGCTTCAGGCTGTAGGCCATGGTGATGACATCCATCACCTAGTAGGCCAATCTCCATTTAGATAGAGGTGATCCTGTGGACCTGATGATTGAATTACCACAGTCAACTGTTGGTGTGCATTACCAAAAAGCTGTGGTTTGTCCAGGTACTCTTTGGCATGTTGTTGCTTTTTATGTCTTTTCTTCAGCAATGGTGTCTTTCTTGGCCTTCAACCATAAAGATCTGCTTGGTTTAGTGTGCGTCGTATGGTACTTGTTGAAACCAGATCAGACTGTTCCAGGTTGGCCTTCAGGTCTTTGGATGTTTGACATGGTGTTTTTTTCACCAGTCGCACCAACCTTCGAAGACATCTCTCATCAATGTTCCTCTTCCCTCCACATCCAGGTAGGTTCTTGACTGTTCCATGCTTGGCAAACTTCTTAATAACATTGCGCACTGTTGAAACAGGGATACCAAGGTCTTTGGAGATGGCCTTATACCCTTTAGAGATCTTGGGTTTGCTAATAATAGCACTTCTGATGTCCTCAGACAGCTCCTTTGTCTTCACCATTGTGACAAAGGAACAGGGAATAACATGGCTTTTTAAAACACATCATAAAACACATCATTCATTGGGTAATTAATGTCACATGGGCACTGACAATTTATCACAGGTGATTCTGATTTGTGATTTAGTACAGGTGAGTCAAAATGTGTTTCCATACTGATTTACTGTAAAGGGTGCCCATACCAGTGCCACAGCAAGCTTTAGGTTTTTTACATTTTTCTCTTCCGTTGTTTTTAGTTTTAAATGTTGTTTATCATTTGCTCTTTTGTATCAAACACAAGTTCTCTATAGAAAAAGCTGTTACACTTGATTATTTTTTTCCTGGAGATTATGTACTTAAATTTCATGGGTGCCAGTAATGGTGAGCAGGACTGTGGATTAAGTACTGGGCATGACAGAGGCTCACCTTCATGGAATGCTGTGAGGTCAATTGATTAGTTCACAAAATTGGGCAATATGATCATGGGCAGAAACCCTGGATTTAACCACTCCAGAATCATCTGGCCACCAATGCATGCAAGCTTTTCACCAAAGTATACAGTTCAACAGGCAATCACTAACAAAAAGGCAGTGTTTACAGTAATACATTTTTAGTTTGGCATCCGCCATGGACTCATAAGTGTTATGAATGCTGGTAGACAGAGCTGGAGGAGACGTAGATCCAGTACAATCAAACAATTTATTAGAAGAATGTGGAAACAGTGCAGGTCAATATAGTAGAGCAGAGTAAGAGACACCAGGAAGGGAATACTGTGATGCGGTGACACTGGACTAGTGACGGGAGGCAGGACGAAGGAACGAGGGACGGACGGGACCGTGGACCTGCCGGGAGTAAGCACACAGGGACAACAGACAGACCAGCCCAAACAAACAACCAAACAAAACAGTGGTATAGATAGAGCAGGGAAAACTGGAGAAGA
>JAOTRJ010000038.1:26163184-26174782 GCA_028564905.1 Leptodoras praelongus | reverse complement strand
GGCCCTAAACCATACTAATAAATTATTGTGGTCTAAAATGACAGGTGTTTCAGTTTCATTGTCTAACCCCTGTATATTCCATATCAGACATGAGGGGCTACAACCATACCAAGTTTTATGTGGATTGGTGAAGTTTATGATGTCACTGACCAAAATGAACAGTGAAAAAGAACAAGAAGTACAAGAAGAGCTTTGACAAAAATGATAGTAGGACGAATGGATAGACTTCTGCTATATAACTGGTTTAGAGGATTTAGTGCTGAACAGTAGAACAACATTGTATGCTTGTCATAGCTGTAAGCTAAAGCAGAACTTGAGATCTCTTCCAATTTCTCAGCCTTTAAATTAACCCTGATAATAGTAAAACTGTGAGTTCACCTGGTTCACAAACATCAGCAGAAAGAAAGGTCAAGGCTTTGGGGTGCTTCATATTTATTTATTTTAAACCATTTTAAACAGTGCTACAATAGTTCCATTAAGCTTTCAGAGAATCCTCTTCTTCTTCTGAGAGACAGGAACTCAGGTGTGCATTTGAACGTGAAAAGTCCTAGCTGTTAGATGGAGCATAAGAAACAAGATGGCGGTTCTGTAATGAATCAGGTGTGCATGTGTGTAAAAGGAAGCGAGTGACGAAAGAGCCACTCCATGACCTTTCTGGAGCCACATGCTTTGTCACCTTTTGACCTCAATGATGCCAATCTCTAAGATATACTGAGGCAGAAAAACAGGTGAAATAAGGACTGGCAGGATTAATTGTCTGCAGAGTCTGCATGTCCTCCCCATGTCCACGTGGGTTTACTCCGGGTACTCCGGGTTTCCTCCCACAGTCCAAAGACATGAACGTTAGGTGTGTGTGTGCCCTACGATGGATTGGCGCCCTGTCTAGGGTTGTTCCTGCCTTGCACCCTATGCTGCTGTGACCCTGAAACGGAATAAGCAGTCAAGAAAATGAATGAATGAATGAATGAATGAATGAAAAACTTTGCTACCTAGTTTAGATGACAGATATGTTACGAACTAAATATTCTCATCATGTCTCATTTCTGTTCCACCTCTCTGCAGGAAGATTGATGGCACCAACGCTGATGAGGAGGCTCCAATAGAGCTAACGGAAGATGGTAGGCCTGTGTCAGCTTCCCAACGCAGCCCACCTCTGCTCGACTGTGGCTGCTTTGGCCTTCCCAAACGCTACATCATTGCCATTCTCAGTGGCCTGGGTTTCTGTATCTCATTTGGTATCCGCTGCAATCTGGGTGTGGCCATCGTAGAAATGGTCAACAACAACACAGTGTACATCAATGGGACTGCTGTGATGCAGGTGAATAAATGAGCTGGGACACTGGGCACAAAGCAGGAATACACACTGGATGTGATACTAGTCCATCCCAGGGCACCATGCATACACACATGCACATATTCACACAAAAGGGCAATTTAGACTAGTTTATTCACATACCAGGATTTTTTGAGAGGTCAGAGAAAACCAGAGAACTCAACAGAAACCCACATAGACAAGGGAACAGGTGACATTCCAGTAACAGTAACATGAGCTCAGGATCTAACCAGGACCATGGAGCTATGATGCTGTAATGCTACCTCCTGTGCCATAATGCTGCCCATTTAAAAAACAATTAGCAACTTTATGAACAGTTTCTAAGTTCATGAAAATATTTCTAATTTTCTTCCATCTCTTTTTCAAAGCTGAATTATTTGACTTAAGACCAGATTCCTTTGAATCAACTAAGGCTGTTATGCAAAAGACAAAGTAATTAACCAGTTCAGCTGAAGTGACAAGAGATTATCTTACAAAATCTTATAAATGAGCCTGTGTGTAGTTAGGTATTTGCAATTTCCTGTGGTCTGATTAAAAGGGAAAAATGAGCAGCTAAACACTTTATCACTTTTTTTTTGCTCTCTTCCTCCTTCTGTCTCTCTATTCATACACAGGAATCTCCATGTTGTGATAGATGCTGTACTTGGTAACTGCATATGTTAATATTTGGTGTTTTATACTTATTTTCCAGCCTGCCCAGTTCGACTGGGACCCTGAGACGGTAGGGTTGATACATGGCTCCTTTTTCTGGGGTTACATTGTCACTCAAATTCCCGGAGGCTTCATTTCCAACAAACTAGCAGCAAACAGGTGAGAACAATCCTCTTGGCATAGTGATCGACAAACCAGAGGTGCATGATGCATGGAATTTAGTTTTCACACAATCTTCCCTGATAACCAGGGAACTTAAAGTTGTCAAAGACAAGTCACTAACTAGTATCATACAACACAATTCACTATTTCTATACAGATTATTGGGAGCACAAATGGCCAGTCAGGGCTGGAAGGGTTAAAGCGGTGTGGTGTGTTGATGAGAAGTGTGATAGAGCTCCTGTAATAAAAGCCTCACAGGAAAAAGAGGACACAAGGCTGACAGAGTTAATAATGAAAGATCCTGTCGCAGATCTGTCTCTGAAACAGCAGCCTCTAGAATATTACAAGTGTCACTTACACATGATTTTGTGTGTGTGTATGTGGATAATAAGTGAATGAATCAGAAAATGGCTTCCTGCTTCCATGACTCAGAGTAGTGGACACCAAATGTCCTTCATAAAGGCTTTATTGCTGGGGTTTTTTTTTCAGACCTGTTACAGACATATTGATTGCCAAATTCCACAGTCAAAATGAAACTGTAGATGTCACTCATTCACCCTGAGCTAGTACTGGTGAATAGTCATAAGATAAACATCATGAGATATTGTAAACCCTCATCACTTAACATTTGTACTGAATATAAAATAATGCATAATTTGTTTGTCTCCATGTTTTCTCAGGGTTTTTGGAGCTGCCATTTTCTTGACATCAGTTCTAAATATGTTCATCCCGTCAGCAGCGAGGGTCCACTATGGCTGTGTCATGTTTGTGCGAATCTTACAGGGGCTGGTGGAGGTCAGTGCATTAGAATATTTAATCATGTGTTTAGTTCAGGATTTTATCCTTAATTACACAGCTGTATGAAAGAACATTTAATCTAAATGAAGCACTTCATCTTTCTTGTAACAACAATAGTCTCGCCATAGGCATTAGACTACGCTCTAACAAACAGAACAAAACAAAATTAGATAACAAGGAGAAAGTAAGATTCGATTGCAAAACGTAGAAATAAACTGAACACAGCCAGAGAATGACCTGACAATAATTAGGAAGTGTATTAGCGACAATAATATAGATTGAAATCTAAAACAATACTAATTGCAAATATTAAAATACAAGCAAGACCATGACAGGCTAGCAATTATACTGGGACCTGTGAAAAGGTATGTGATTTCATAGCCCCGTACCTGCGGCACATGTGTTTATAATGAAAGCGATGTGCTCAGTGATTTTAGTGCTAAGTTGTCAGTTGGTGTACAGAGGGACAATTCTATATCACAGTTCAAAAGCATTTAATAGGAGATAAGATGTAGTCTGATGACACCTGCTGACAGCGACTGACAGTGACAGCAGCATGGCTAGGTGGATTGACAACATTAAGCTGTGGTCCCAGTTACTGAAGAAGCTGCCTTATATGACTGGTACCTTATTTGAATGTTATTGAATTTTGCATATTAGCTAAACATCGGTTATTATCAATAGCCAGAAGAAGAGAATGGAGAAATAGAGACAAAACAGACCTCCTTCCACTTTTCAAATGTAATCTCAAATCAATTCTCAAGTCTTTGGTCAGAAGTCCAAGTGAAGTCTGAAGTCTTTTATGGTTGTTGGCATACATATGCACATGAAATTAAGGGAGGGAATGCCATTCAGCTAGTCAGACATTTCCTTAATGTTAATGCAGCAAAAAAAGAAAATATAGATTGTTCACGAGCCCCAAATCTAGAGTCTGGGTCGAGTCTCCAGCCCTTTTGAGGACATGTCTTGAGTAAAGTTACTGTGTGTACAAATTAAGAGTGGAGTGACTCAATTCCCAATCGCTGGTACAGAGATATTATAGGGAAAAGTAAAGCTCGGGAACTCATCCGTGTCTCTGGTGCATATATGTAGCTAGTACAGTCAGCTCTCTTTACTAATCTGATCTGGGAATGAAGCCAAGTGTGCAATATATCAATCATACTTTGTTTTCAAATTTGAACTCTGTCACTACTGTTGGAGCAGCAGAGCATTACACAGGTTTGTCCTTTGTTATTTTGTTATAACATGACATAAAGTGAAAGGTAAAAGAAGAAAATTGGAAAGTTGAGGACAGCTTGCACTTACACATGTGCATATTGTAGAAAGACACCCCCACAGTAATGGGGTGTAACTTCTCTGCTTCCAGTACTTCATGGTTTCATCTATAGGGCAGTTGCAGAATTATGAGGCTCAGTTCTATAAGATATCAAGCACAATGGCAATGGTGTAAGCATGGATGTTTAAGTTTTGGAAACATACCTGTTTGAGGGTGAGGTTTTTTTGTTATGGCTGCATTACCTGCACCTTCTGCTCCTCCATACATACACTCTCAGTAAACAAACCATGTTGACAGTTGAGGGTTGAAACTGATACTTCTTGGCCTCACTGTACAGCCTGTGCTACAATTTCACATCAACACAGACTTCACATGACCTATGTGCTCCTCTGGGTTCCAGGAATACCCCAGGATGTCATCAAGATAAACCTACTACTATATTGATCTATGGTATTGAATCTCACTTTTTAAAATGAGGTATTGTTTCCCAGTCAGGTGTGTCACAGGGTACCTCATATACAACCACTCGAATACAGCTGGGGTGTTGTCCAAACCGTAGAGCATCACCATATATTTCTAGCATCCCAAGGTGACCGAGACAACAGTCTTTCAATTTTCTCCCTCCTGGATACAAACAAGATTGCCTCTCACTCTTCAAGTCACGTTTAGTGAAAACTCTGGCTCCAGTGCAGGGAGTAATGAACTTCTTGGTGACCTGGTTCAGTCCTTAGTAATCAATTCACAGCCACAATCCTCTATCATTATTTTTCAGAAGGAGCTAGTTTATGGTGAGATATATAAGACCAATTTAACCCATTCCTAAGAGCCTTCTGCATGTATTTCTCCATAGCACTAATCTCCTTGATGGATAAGGGGTAAATGTGGAGAAGTGGCCACAGGTTAACAACTCAGTCCTAGTATTTGTGATTAGGGTTTTTTTGCACCTTGCTGACTAAGGATCTCTGTCAGATGGTGGTATTCTGGTGGTATAGTGATGGAGGAGACAGGATGACAGGTGCTTTGTCTTTCAGACTGACCCAGTCACTAACCCAGTGGCTGGGTTACACCATAAACACTAAGCAAATTAGAAGTTCACATGAGACTGTCCTCCCACTCCTGAAGAAATTCTGACCAGTCCTGTGAGCTCCTGCAGTCAGTCTTGAGCAAACCTACCCAAGAAAGTTATTTTTGTTAGTACCAGCCTACATTATTTTCTAATAAATGTACTTTCCTAAAATATAAACAAAGAAGTAATTTAGACCACAGAGACTATATTTGGCTCTGAAGATGTTGTTATTAAATTATGTTGTGAAGTTTGTTGAAAGCTGGTGCACATATTCATAGAAGTATGCAACCTTCCGGTCTCTGAAACATCTAGCCAGGCCTATCAGGTGCTCAGTTCACCAGGTGAGGAACCTCTGAGGCTGAGACTTATGTTATGTTAACGTTTAATGCAAACTGCATTATCTAAATTGTTACATTTCTTTTGTACTTTATATAGTGGTAGGTAGGTCTGAACTACTCCTGTCTACATCCTTGTAATAAGGCATTTATAATGGCAAACCAGGCAGCTTAAGAGAAGCTCAGTTCACTGCTTAAAAGAAGTTTAGTTCTCTATTTTTGTGTTTCAGGGAGTCACCTATCCAGCTTGCCATGGAATGTGGAGTAAATGGGCTCCTCCGCTAGAAAGAAGCCGTCTGGCCACCACATCTTTTTGTGGTGAGTAACACAACATTAAATAAAAGATATTAATCAAACAATATTGAGCTGCAAATAATTGTGTGGAGTTACCATAGATTTAAAAAGCACCTTCTATGAATGTCACTTTCTTACCCATGCTTCTGTTTCCTCGCTGTGTGTCAGCATATTTATCATGTCAAAATGAGCAGAAACCAAGGACTGATAGATACTCAGATAGTCATTAAGCAGCCTCCACACAGTGTCAGTGTCCAGTATTAAGAACAGTTGAGTACCAGGAGGAGCTTATTTTGTTTTGCAGATATTTGTCTACTTATTACAGCCCCCTACGTTGCTTAAAATCTCACCATTAAAAAAATGATGCCCTGATAACCCATTCTTCATCCTGCTCTTGACACTGCTTCTGAATGGAGGTAATGAGCACCTCAGGAAGATGCGCACTCCTCTCTGCCCAAAAACCTGCTGAAAAATGCTGTTCTGCTACTAAGACGTGTCCTGCACATTTTAGCTATATGTACTGTACATGCTAAATAATTTAGAGTTACTTCCCGACACATTGATATAGTACCTTTCTCAACAGTTTCCGAATGAGGGCTGTGTAACATCACAAAAATAAATGATGACTGCAACAGTTGATTTGTGGTCATTTTTCAGCTAATGTATTGTACTGGGAACTTGGTAACACAATAACTACTCTCATGTGGGTTCTGCTTGACAGGCTCGTATGCAGGTGCTGTGATTGCTATGCCTCTGGCTGGAGTGCTAGTGCAGTATGTAGGCTGGCCCTCAGTTTTCTACATCTATGGTGAGATCACTTTCTGAGCTCATACCAATATCACATAATGTTTAATTACCCACTAATTAATGTAAAGTATATATTGTTGTTTTATCATTGTATAATTTACTACTATAAGGGATGCAATAACAGTGTAAAAGTGATATTTTATTTCTATTCTTATTACTTTCACAACATACTCACCCAGGTGTGACAGTAGATGATATCGTGAAGCAAATGGGTTTTAAAAATTAACAGAATTTAACCTTAATCCCAGAATTTTATGCAAGCTTTCTTGTTCAATTTTGAAATAGTATATTGAATACTCATGAATAGTATTTGAGATATTTGCATTTTATTTCTGAATGGTAATATATCTATTATTTTTTTTGGTTTATGGATGTTTGGATTCTTCAGGTGTTTTTGGAATCATATGGTACACTTTCTGGCTACTGCTTGCCTATGAAAGCCCAGCTGTGCACCCTACTATTAGTGAAGAAGAGAAAACATACATTGAGACCTCCATTGGAGAAGGAGTCAACTTAATGAGTGCTACTGAGGTACAGCACCAGAAACCAAACATTAAATGAAACACAGTTGCAGATGTTCTGAAAACATGGATGCCATGATTGCTTTCTCTGCAGAAGTTCAAGACTCCATGGCGACAGTTCTTCACCTCTATGCCTGTCTATGCCATTATCGTGGCCAACTTTTGCCGCAGTTGGACCTTCTATCTCCTGCTTATCAGCCAGCCAGCGTACTTTGAAGAGGTTTTTGGTTTCCCTATCAGCAAGGTGAGCCCTGTTGTTTTCCCTTGAACTCATTTAAGCATTGTCAACAATATGAACATGAATATGGTCAATATTAAATGCTAATCTTATTTTTGACCTATTTTTTCCCCAAATTAGTCATTTCCCAATTCCTAGTCACTAGCTAGCACTTCTCTATTACACAACATTGAACTAATCAGGGAGGGCGAAGGCTAGCATGTGTTTCCGCTGAGACACATTTAGCCAGCTGTTTCTCATTCTATGGTAAATGAACACTAAGAGGCCCTCATCCAGATAGAAAAACTCACAGATTCCCAAAATTGTCCAGTGACACAAATTTCCTGGGGAGAAAGTAAAGTCATCCCTCCCACGCAGACAGCATGTCTGGTTTTGCTCTCTCTTTGCCCACAGATGGCTGAGAAATTGTTGGGATTCAAAATGTGCAATTTCCCAACAATAGGGTAAACACTTTCCTTGGGAGATAGTATTACACATGAATGTATCATTTCTTAGGTGGGCATTTTGTCAGCTGTGCCCCACATGGTGATGACTATCATCGTACCGATCGGAGGGCAGCTCGCAGATTTCTTGAGGAGCCATAAAATTCTGTCCACCACAACCGTGCGCAAGATCATGAACTGTGGAGGTTGGCATTAACTTAAACCTAGTTACAATAAAATGAAACATGTTGAAGGATTATTCATGTGTGGAATGTGTGGATCTCAGGTTTTGGAATGGAAGCCACGTTGCTTCTGGTGGTGGGATTCTCACATACACGTGGTGTAGCCATCTCCTTTCTTGTCCTGGCTGTGGGCTTCAGTGGCTTTGCCATATCAGGTCAGAGTAATATGCACATCGGAAAATGTATTTTTTATTCATATATGAATGAACAACATATTGGTAAAATGGTGTTATGAATCTCAGGTTTCAACGTGAATCACCTTGACATTGCTCCCCGTTATGCCAGTATCCTGATGGGAATCTCCAATGGTGTAGGCACACTGTCCGGTATGGTGTGTCCTCTCATCGTTGGAGCACTGACCAAACACAAAGTGGGTGGTGCTCTAATTGTTAATATGTGCTTTACAGTGCTTTACAGCAGAGGACAAGTAAATAGTAAATAGAGCTAAGTTCTTTAGACCTCTGTGCTTCAGGCTCCATCGTTTCTCTGCTGTGATGAACTTCCTGTGTGATGGCGTGCATTTCCTTTCTCTTAAACAGACTCGTCGGGAATGGCAGAATGTCTTCGTGATTGCCTCCATGGTCCATTATTGCGGTGTGATCTTTTATGCCATCTTTGCCTCGGGTGAAAAACAAGACTGGGCTGACCCCGAGAGCACTAGTGAAGAGAAGTGCGGCATCATCGAAGAAGATGAACTTGCTCAGGAGACGGAGCCCAGCTCCGACTGCTCTCTCACCACCAACAAGATGACGTCTTACGGATCCACTACAGAGAACTCAGCTAGTCACAAAAAGGGCTGGAAAAAGAAAAGAGGTGTGACCATGCAGGAGGAAGATGAAAGAGAACCATCACATTATGAGAACGGGGACTTTCAGGCGAATTATCAATGACATTTGGGGTTTATCAAGAGACCCCTGGGACTCCTCTCACCTTATTGGTGTGCTTCTGAGGTGATGACATTAAAATATACACTGCATCCATGCAACATTACCCATGTGGTTGTGCAATATGTTAAGAGCTTGTTTTTGCGATTCATTTTATTTTGTTTACTTTGATCTGACTTTTCATCTGTCCTCTCTGAAATTGTGTAAACTCATTGACGAGGTGAGAGTTGCTTGCTAGACATCGATCTCTGTCTTATGTTATGTGGGCAATGCTGAGATAATGAAGGCATTTATAGAAAACATTTTGACTATTTCTTCAAATTTAATTTTTGATCCATGGAAAACATTTCCATGAATTCCATGAAGTAATAATATTAATAGAAATATACAATTTTTACTTTGGTTTATAAAGGCCTGTTGTTTTAACCTATGCAATAAAAGATAAATATCAAATTTGTGTGAATATTTATACTGGCTCATAGTGAACTCATCTACTGTAGGAGCAACCTGTAGCTTCGTTTCTAAACCTGACAAATCGACAAAATGCCTGCATTTTATATGTCATGAATCTTATTAAGGTTTGGTGTTTAGATCTTAATGGACTTGCACGCAGAACACACGATTCACATAAATATAGCATTTATATTATGTTTTTTGATCGCACAAGAGTATCATTTCAACACCAATACAAGATGAAAATGTAATATTTCCTGCTCCAAACCAGCAATGTGCTTCTTTTGTAAGCACAGCTTCACGCTATTATTACTGTAAATTTATTCATAAAATGCTTACATGTAAAGTTATTGCAGCTATTGTTATCTGTTACAGTTTCATTTGAGGCAAATAAAATAAACGCTTCAATTCATATTGTTTATGCGTTTGTCTTTATTAATACAGATCATTTGAACATATAATATAACACTTATTGTTTTAATCTTACACTGTTTCGGCTAATTTGCCAAACAGAGAAGGCTGATCACAGTGAATCATCTACCCTTGAACAAACTTCGGCCATTTCTATTTCATAACAATGTTTTCGTGGTTTGTTTAGAGAAGGTTTTTTTGCAGTACTTGTGGTACCGCTAATGAGCTATGCAAGGAAACAGTGATGCTCAGTAAGTAGAGCCTCTATCTTGTGAGCCTCTATCTTGTGAGCTGTTCATGTTATCACGCTCTTCATGTTCTCCTCGCCTGTACTTGTTTATGCTGAATTGCTTAAATTGGCTCACCCAGCCACTATTAAGAGCTGACAAAACTCTGGTTTGTGTCATGTAGAAATAAACATCCTTTTTTTTATTGCCTTTAATCCAACATTTTATTCCAGCCACATCTCATATTCCAACTGGTGCTCAACATTCTCAGTTCAATATTCTGCATGTACCACACACCAAACATTCTATAATCATGTGTTCCCATTCTTTGAGTCTTTAATCCTAAATTCTTTGCATTTTAAGTAAAGTGCATGATGAGGGTTAAGAAACATCCTGAGTAACCACTCTGGTTTGCCAAACATGGTGGTACCAAAGCATGTTAGAGTTATGAGCCTTCTTTTACAGTGCAAAAGTATTCAAACACCTTGAACTTTTCCACATTTTATCACATTACTCCAACAAACTTAATTTATAATAGGATTTTAGGTGATATGCCAACGCAAAGTAGCAAGTAATTGTGAATTGTAAAGGAAATGATACATTGTATTCAAAATATGCATTCAGCTCCCCCTGTACTCTGTTAACCCTAAATAAAATTTGGTGTGACCGATTGCCTTTAGAAGTCACCTGATTAGTAAATAGGTTCCACCTGTGTGTAATGTATTCTCAGTATAACCAAGGAAAATTTTCTTGAAAACCAAGAAACACACCAGACAGGTCAGGGATAAAGTTGTGGTGAAGTGTAAAGCAGGGTTAGGTTATAAAAAAAAGATTCCAAGCTATGAACATCTCACAGAGCACTGTCCACTCCATCATCCAAAAATAGAAGGAGTATGGCACAACTGCAAACCAAGACATGGCCGTCCACCTAAACTGACAGCCCAGGCAAGGAGAGCACTAATTAGAGAAGCAGCCAAGAAGCCTTGTTCACTCTGGAGGAGCTGCAGAGCTCCACAGCTCAGGTGGGAGAATCTGTCCACAGGACAACTATTAATCCTGTACTCCACAAATCTGACCTCTATGGAAGAGTGACAAGATAAAAGCCATTCCCATTTGCAGTTTGCCACAAGCCATGAAGAGGACACAGCAAACTTATGAAAGAAGGTGATCTGGTCAGATGAAACCAAACGTTTTGGCCCAAATGCAGAAAGCTATGTGTGGCAGAAAACTAACACTGCACATCACCCTGAACACACCATCCCCACCATTAAACACGGTGGTGGCAGCATCATGCTGTGTGGATGCATTTCTTCAGCAGGGACAGGGAAACTGGTCAGAGTTGATGGGAAGATGGATAGAGCTAAATACAGGGCAATCCTGGAGGAAAACCTGTTAGACGCCGCAAAAGACTTGAGACTAGGGAGGAGGTTCACCAGATGCTCTCCATCTAATCTGACTGAGCTTGAGCTATTTTGGAA
>JAOTRJ010000038.1:25799443-25813769 GCA_028564905.1 Leptodoras praelongus | reverse complement strand
ATATAGTGGGTACTTCTGTTCTCTTATGAACAGTTTTTGGTGAATATGCCCCATGAAGACTAATTGCTTTTGATAGTTGACTTCTTTCTTCATGTTCTAAAAATGAAGAATGTTGGAAATTCATTTGGGTTCACTAAAGTGAGATTGCTATCTCTGTTTGGCTCTGAAGGTTCATGACAGCACAGCCTTTGAGGTACACAGTATATATTTCCATTTGCCCTCATGGAAAAAAAAAACATTATATGAGATTGGCAGTCCAGGCTAACCCCTGTCACTGGAGAATGATTCACATTACACTCTGTCCAAGGCCAGCACGAGGGCCAAAACCAAGAGATCTAATCCTTACAATTACTGAAGACAGCACAAGGTGTACAGGTTTAAGGAAGATGCTTTAAAGTAATAAAATCCTCTGTAGCTTTGTTTTCCTTCCTAATGGCTTACATTCATATTTCATTACCCAGAAACTCTTTACAGTGGAAATAAAAATGTAAGGGTTAAAGTTTTTTTTTTTTGTTTTTTTTTTTTAAGATAGATGAGGTGTGTTGACAAGAAGTGCTGGGGGTTTTGCAGGAGCTTAACATGTGTCAATGCATACGTTTGTGGCTAGTCTTGTATATGTAGCTGCTCTATATAGTTTATTATTGCTTTAATTAGGCCTCCTTAAGTAAATGGAAGAGTGTGTATACAAACCCAAAAGAGACACTTACCCACATCCCCAGCTTATCCAGCATCCAGAGTACAAGCCACTATAAATAACTCTGAGTTTCACTGCATCAGCAGAATATAATAGCCAGATTCAAATGTATTAAATGTATTATTATTATTATAATTATTATTATTATTGATAACAACAATAATACATATTATTATTATTAATTTTCTTTCTTTTTTTTAGCATTTTTGTTTTTTTATTTTTATACCTTTTATATTTTTTAAACCTAAATGTTTGTTTCATTTTAATTTGTAGCTCAAAAATATTTTTATTTCAACAAATTAAATTATTATTATTATTATTAAAGTGTAAGTTAAAGTAGTTCTATTTCAAATAAACATCAGCTAATTCTGTCACTTAGATACTACCCCTTTTTATTGTTCTGAATTTAAAGAAGTGTGTTAAATACCTTCCCTACTATAATAATAATAATAATAATAATAATAATAATAATAATAATAATAATAATAATACACAGTTTATTATAATAGTAATTTTATTATAACAGTTTAATAATAATAATACTACAGTTTATGTAGAACAGTGAATTGGGTATCTTTATTGTCATGGCGTTTGGTGAAATTGGTGAAATATGAGTGAATGAACCTTTTTCAGTCAACAGTCTGGCTGGCCAGAAAAAATGTAAACGCACCTCCACGAACTATTCGCATTTTCTCCCCAGCATGAGTCCTAAGGCCACATCAGAAAGCTCCCTGCTACTTCAGAGCGTGTTATTTGTTTTGCTTTGCAGTGGAGTGGCACCCTTAAGCCTCAGCTTTGTTCAGTAGATATGACTGGAGTGGCAGGTGGTACGATTTACCGCTAAATGAGAACGAGCTTCTCGACGTGTGCTCTCTTTTCTGAAAGCTGCTTAGGGAACAGGCGCTATCAGATAGCGCTGTTAGCGGGTCACAGCCCGGCGTTCAGGTGCCTGGCACCGCGGGCCACTCTGACCCAGTGCTCTCAACCAACTCACACGCCACATTCAAAATGCAGCCTATTAATAAATCCTACACCACTCTCTCAGTATTATTCTAGGCTACTGAAAGTTTCTTTTAAAATATACACAGTGTGATCTCTCTCTCTCTCTCTCTCTCTCTATCTCTCTCATGTTTCCCATAGGAAATAAATAACGCATTGTTTCAGAGAGACTCTTTTATTCTTACTTCTTATTCTTATGCTTCGTGTATTTGCGTAAAATGTTATTCTCTGATTATTAACTGATAAATAGCACAGCCAGTGGACCTCGTCTTTTTTTCCTCATGATAAGACTGAACATGGTGGTTTGAGGACGGAGGTTATAGCGCATTTGTGCCAAGCTAAATGGACTTGAGCTTTTCGTGCACCATAAGTTTCCTGTTTCCTGTGAGCATCATAACTCTGTGGCCTAAAGCTACAGAGCAAACCCACAGAAACAGGGTCAGTATCAGGCAGCATTGGTTCTTACTCTTGAATAAAAGATAATGGTTTGACTGTCAGTTATAGATGTATAGATTCAGCAATCCTATAGAAAACAGAATGGAGGGAAACGAGGCAGCCTATTACAGGAAACAGTGAGTATTAGTCCAGCACTCAGCCTTTTTTATTGATATTGATATTTGCCGCGTGGTTCAATGTGTGATATAAAATAATCATACCAATCCAGTAGATAAGTAAGTATATAGATAAAAAATATCTAATTAAAAATAAATAGAAATTGTTCAATCTTTGCTGTGCGTAAAAAGAGCCTACTGCTGATTACATGAAACATAAAGAGCAAAAATAAACAGGAGCAATTCATGTGTATAAAAACGTGACAAAATAATAATAATAATAATAATAATAATAATAAATTGCTTATTAGTATTAATATTTTAATTATTAGTGCCTAAAGACTACATGTATGTATTTTAATGTTAATTATAATAATAGAAAAATAGAATATAAATAATAGGCTGTCGTACTACGTAATAATAGGTTTAGGTAATATTAAAATATTATATTAAATTTTTTTTCTACAGAATTTCATACAATTTGCAGTGCACAACCAGTTTGCTATTTATACCATGATTCCTTATCATGGTTATTCCCATGCATTGGCTAAATACTGAGCTTGACGCACTTTTACTTTAAGCTTAGGCAGTCAGTAAACACTCCAGATGTGTAAAACATCATGAGCAGGGTTAGTGTAACTGTAACTGTCTCAGACTTTCCTAAATCTCTGCGCTTGCATGTGGCTCATGGGTGGAGTTTCAACTTCTCCATATTCAAATGCGGGGAGCTCCTTCTGCTCTGCCGTATAAAGAGACGCTCAGCTTCTCGGTCACTTTAAAGCAAGACGAATTAACGGTTTGCGCAAACCACTGGTTCCAGTCGTGTTTACTACTAATCAAACTTTTTAGTGCACTTTTTGCGTGTCAGGACTGAAAGCCAGCTGACCATGATGGACTACATGACGGACAAGTTCCCGCTGAAGTGTGAAGCGGGGAAGGAGACAGACTTTTACCTGGAGCCGCTCATGGAGCCCTTGGAGAGCATGCAGTACTACAGCAAGAGCTCCAGCAAGAGCAGTCAGCATTACACACTGCAAAGCGCCGAGCACCACAGCATGCTGGATAGATCGTCTCCTTGTGACAACCAAACGTGTGAGTTAGCACCTTTAAGTTCAGACAGTCTTAGGTTTATTATGTCTTATTACATCATAGGGCCTATGTAAGACTTTTCTATGGAGTGGACGGCACGCAGCTGATGGGGGGCCTACACCTTAATACTTCTATCAACTTTTTTAACAGACAATACAAGTGAGCATTATGACTATAGGCCTGCAGTAAACTTGGACCCAGACTCTGAAAACAATCGGTTGTTTGGGTTGTCATTTCCGTAAATTTGAAGCTTGTTGCAAAAAATCTTCCTTAAATAATCTTAAATTCAATCTCATAAATAAAGCTACAGTATTTTATCACTTGGGTGGTACAATAAAGTGAGCATATTGTAAACTTTTATCTTTTTTATTTGAAAAACTTTACAAATAATTTAAGGGACATTACTAGACCGCTACTCTAAATGCTAATTAAAGATACACCACTTACACACTGAAGGGAGAAAGCGAGAAAGGAAATGAGTTTAAGCGTTGTTTCTAAAATAAATGTTGCATGCTTTGGTTTTAGACTGAAATATAGACAAAAATGTAAAAAATGTCCAGATTGCTTGGTTGCACGTGACAAAAAAGTGTTTAACTAACACCTCTTGATTAATCATTGATTAACACTGATCTTGCGGTGTGTGTGTGTGTGTGTGTGTGTGTGTGTGTATTGCAGATATACTTGTATATTTAGCCCACTGTGCTTTAACACAATTTCGTTTAATCGCTGAACGGCTGATCTGAGTGTATAATGTTTTATTACAATTCCTCATTGATTTTTATTTTATTTTTTTTAAATATAATATTGAGAAGTTACACAAAATTAGACACAAACTAAACTAGGCCTACACATCTGTCGGCCTAAACACATGTACCATTTAAAAAACACAAAGTAACACACACGCCCTGCTGATCATGAAAACCTACATCTACACGCCCAGATCAACATGATAACAAAGCCCTAAATAAAAGCTTATATAGGCTCTATTAGATTGTATTTATATTATATTATATTATATTATATTATATTATATTATATTATATTATATTATGTAGTGCTTTACAGTTTACTATACCCAAAGTTTGTTAATAAAGTCTGCTAATAAATGGTTTATATTTAGTACTTTTGTCCGTAATAGGATATACTAGGTTACGTATATATTCTATATATACGTATTATATTATGCTATATAATATAATAATTTACATTGAAATTTATTAGTAACTTTATTAGCCAACTCTACAACTTTATAACAAATATCTACTAATTACTAGTGTACTAAAACTAAGCTATTTAGTAGTCTACACATACATACATACACACACACACACACACATATATATATATATAGGCTATGTATTAGAGTTGTAGTAATTTTGATATAGGGTTACTGTTGGGCATGTATTAGTAGTTTATAGGTACCCGTTCATCATCAAATTGATAAATTTAATATAACTTATATGTACGTAACTTCTGCTGGATTTCTCCCCTGCAGCGGCAGCAGCAGCTCCTCATTACTGCAGCGCGAAGGCGGAGGACGGCGGCGGGCACGCGGAGCTGACGGGGCCGCTGGAGGAGCGCTGCGGTGTGAGGACATCACCGGGGACAGCAGCGCGGGACAAAAGCGACTTGGACGACATTGGAGAAAAGTGTGACAGCAACGTGTCCAGCAGCAAAAAGAGACGCCACCGGACCACGTTCACGAGCGCCCAGCTTGAGGAGTTAGAGAAAGTCTTCCAAAAAACGCATTATCCAGATGTGTACGTGAGGGAACAGCTGGCCATGCGTACCGAGCTCACCGAAGCCCGAGTGCAGGTACTGACATAGGTGTGCTCTTAAATCTTACAACTAATTCCAAACCAGATCTACCTTATACACAGGCCTACGCCGAATTTATATATTTATTTCTATATATTTTATAAAGCCCATTTAAAATAACGTTGACCAAAAAAGCGTAAGAAACATTTCCTTCGGTTAACGCTGTGTGCATACACTGTGGGCATACACAGACACGCGGGGCTGAGTGCAAAACCCTTGCAACAAACACCCTGCACACCCTTGGAACAAAATACATGAGAGGTTTAAATGTAATTTTTAGTGTTTTAGTTATTATTATAAATACGCATCAAATAGTGAATAAAATTCCCAATAGCATAAAATGCTTCCAAAATTTCCATCTGCCTTTATAAATGCTATATGAATATAAATATTTCCTAATTACTTAAAACTTGCCCATAGAACCGCCTTAAACCTGTTTTGCATTGCAGATTTCCCTGAAATTGTAATTCTCTCCAGATCCACCATTATTTTTTTCTACTGTTATATCGCGTCTAACCACAGGACCATCTCTGCCAGTCCTTTTGACTTATCTGCTCTTGAGTCTTTAACTCAGTACTAGAGGCAGAGATCATGAAAAAAATAAAAAAATAAAATAAAATAATTTTCTTTTCTAGATTTTCGATTATTAATTTGCATGATACACCCACCTTTAACTGGAAGTTTGTCGATCTGCTGAAAACTGGAGGTAAATATGTCAAATGCAGATGTGAATGCAAAACCTATAGGTATGTGTAGACTCCAAAAATGGCCCACACCATATGCATTCAACTGTTCTCAAAATTTAGGAATAATAGCATGTTTTGAGTTTAAATTGAAATCAATGTTTTCAACCTGTAAAGAAATAATACATTTACATTTATGGCATTTGGCAGACACCCTTATCCAGAGTGACTTACATTTTTATCTCATTTATACAGCTGAGCAGTTGAGGGTTAAGGGCCTTGCTCAGGGGCCCAACAGTGGCAGCTCAGTGGTGCTGGGGTTTGAGCCCCCAACCTTCTATTCAGTAACCCAACACCTTAACCACTGAGCCACCCCTGCCCTATAGTAGTGCAAAGAATGACAAGAATCACATTTAAAGCTTACATGTAGAATTATGTATGCTACACACCTAAATAATTATCTGTTCATTGTTTTGTCTTCAATTTATGAAGGTGTGGTTTCAAAACAGAAGGGCAAAGTGGAGAAAGAGGGAGCGCTATGGACAGATCCAGCAGGCTAAAAGTCATTTTGCAGCCACATATGACATTTCAGTGCTGCCCAGGACAGACAGCTACTCCCAGGCAAGTGTAGATGTTTATTCATTTATTTACATAGTTTATAAAACGGTAGGCTTCACTTTTTCCCACAAAGCGAAAACCACTTTTTAGAAAACCCCTTTTAGCTATTTTGTTTGTGCATTAGGCTCAGTGAGATGCTACCCATTTGAGAGGGAATTTAAAAATCCGGTTGTGATGAGAATCTGTGGCTTGGGTGATGTAAATAAACAAGTTTCCTTAAGTTTAACTCCTCATGGTACAGGCCTAGACTACATCTGATTGTATAAAGTGGGCTGTTTCTGTACAGCACTTTGAGTAGTGAATATTTCGCACAACACTTTTGAAGCTGTACACTGACTTCTACTAATTTAATTTAATTGTTATTTGTATTTATAGCACATGTTTTGGGGTTTCTGGTGTAGGCAACGCCTGTTTCAGCTTCTGTGCTTATTGATACTGTAGTACATTTCTAGTATTTCAGTAATTTGAAGTAAATGTTTATGCTATAGTTCAGGGTGATAGCCATTCAGTGAACACTGCCGTGGTGTTAGGACAATAGGCCTATAAGGAAAACAATTTATTTTAAATTATTCTCATAAATAAACCTTTATGAGAACTAACTGAATGTTTTGACCCCCACCAGTCAGCAGTTGCCATTTACCACATAACCAATAATGACAATGTACCTGCACTTCAAGTGCAGACTAGGCCTCCGTTGAGGTGATATATATGTGTATATAAGCTGGGCTATAGGTTAAAATGTATAAAAATCTAGGGTTAGATTATAAGGTTTGATTTTTCTCAGAAACGGGGCATGATATAGCCAATAAATCACAATAATTATAAAATTAACTTATGGATTTGTGAGGATTCCACAGTAAACCAAGCCGCTAGGTGGCTAGGTGACAGGTGTCAATAAGAGACACACTATTTCATTAAAAAAGTAATCTAAAATGGATACTTTGGCACTAATAGTACAACTCATTAAAATGCATGTTTAATGTTTAAGAAAATAGGCAACGGCTTTAAATGCTAAAATTAGTCTCAAGGAACTGTAAAAAAAAAAAAAGCAGACATAGCTTAGAACATTTAGAGTTTATGAGATTTTTGGATTAAACATGAATTAATGTATATAAACTAAGGTGTATAAGCTTTATGGTGCCTACCTTTATATTTATTGTGTTTATAGTTAATTTACTTTCTTTGAGACTGACGGCAGCTCTCTCTCCTGAACAGCCTAGGTCTCCACCTGTTTACTGTATTCATTCAGACATTACAATTTGCACATTCTTAAATATAAATATATAGATGTTTGATGGAACACTTATTTAATTGGACAAGTGGATAGATTGTAATAAAATATAAAATCCATCACATGTTCAGAAACATTTAACTGGCAGTGTATTGGTGCTTATTTACTGCAGTACAGACTAAAGGAGATCTATAGCGTCTATATCACTAAAAATGTTTTTTTTGACAATTTCTTTATTGACTCCAAACAGATACCCAATAACCTGTGGCCGTCTCCAAACCCTGGCGGTTCTTCAGTGGTTTCCTCCTGCATGCTCCCGCGTGGTTCTCCTCCATGTGTACCATCTCCATACCCCCACTCACCACGAGCCCCTGAACACAATTACATTAGCTTCCCCAACCACCAGCAGAACCAGTTTGGTGTCAATCCTGTCTCCCTTAACAACTTCTTTACCGATTCACTTTTGGCCCCGACGCCAAACGGGCATGCAGCCTTCGAGAGCAAACCCGAGTTTGAGAGGCGGTCATCCAGCATCGCTGTGCTCAGGATGAAGGCCAAAGAGCACACAGCTAACATCTCGTGGGCCATGTGAACCCTGTGTTCAGACTCTTATTCTAAACAGTATTAAATAACTTTAATGTATTGATAAAGACACAGATGTGGACATTTTTTTTACTAAGAACGACTCCCTGCTATTTGAACCATTCATTGACTGAAAAGGTTCCGCTGAGGAGCTTCAGTTTGAGCCAGCATCACTTTTTTCTGTCTTACTTTGAACAACTTGACAATATAAAACATTGCGTGTTTTAAATTTTGTGTGTAAATGAATATCTTTTGAGACAGTGTGCCTTATTATGTATGACGCACTTATAGTGGTGTGAAAACAGTAACACAGGGAGCTTTACGAGCTTTACTACATTCTGTACTCAGGACTTGGAGTGGACATAATGTCCTCGGCGTGCTTACACGAGTCATATGCCAAAGCTGTGTACAACTTCTAAACGTGACTGGCTGTTGCTTGGTCACAATCAGGGGGTTACTTTGCACTCTGTAGGGATGGTACTTCAATAAATTTGTTTGGAGATTACACAGTTATTATGATTTCTATACTGTACCATGTCCCATTACTGAGAAGAATCAAATGTTATGCTTTTACCCTAGATTTTCTTTTTTTAAATAAAAATCCTAGATTTTTAAAATAAATTTGAACCTACATTAAAGCCTATAGTGAATTAATAAAACAATCCAAATGGACATGAAGACAATTTCATTCTTGAGTTTGTTCATTCATTTATATTCCTAAACTGCTCCATCCTGGTCAGGCCCACAGTGAATCCAGGCCCTGGGAACAATGGTGTGCAGTGTGAACATAGAGAGGATGAATCGGTGGTCAACACACACACATTCATGAACGCAGTTGCACACTCACTTGCACTAACTAGGGGCAAGTTAGTGCAGCCAGTCTACCTACTGCACGCACGCTTTTGGGAAGTAGGACGAAATGTCAGAGAAATGTCAGACACATGAGGAACATGCAGAGAAACTCCACACTGACAGGAACCTATGGTCAGGGTAGAACCAGAGACCGTATAGCTGTTCAATAACAGTTTGTGTATATTCTGACATACAGAAGGGTGATATATCAATGGAAAATCCAGTGGCTCTGGGTGATTTGGGGGTCTTTACTTATTTTGCTGACATGGTTTGCCTCCAGTTGACCCCTTAAAATGAAGCATCACATCAACACAATGCAGATTCTCTGACTTTTACCCTTTAATGAAACACTTCTCTCCTGATGGGAGCGGTCACTTCCATGAAGACTCTACCCCCATCCACAGGGCAAGAGGGGCCACTGAATGGATTGATGACTATGAAAATGAAGTGAACCGTATGCTATGACCTGACTGAACACCCAACTGAACACCTACAGGAGATTTCGGACCGAGGAGTTAAACAGCGATCTCCAACACTGTCATCAGCAAATGAGGGAATATCTTTTGCCCCAAGCTGTTATGGCAGCACACAGCGATCCAACACCTTACTAAAACACTTTATAGGTTTGTCCTTTAATTTCTCACCTGTCTGTATCTCGCTGAAATGGTTCCCCATTTCAAACATTTTTGTATTATAATTTTAAGCAATTATTTTGCCACATAAAAACTGTAACTGCTGTAGGTAATAATAATTTCAACAGGCTGTTAGGGTTTCCAGGTTCCTTCTTCTGTCCTAGATGTAGAAGGTCCTCTTTCTGTGTGATTTTGCAATTAAAATGCAGGCTTGATGATGGACAGCTGCTGTGTAATATTTAATTTTAAGATTCTATTTATAATGAATTTTTAGGTAACGGTGAGTTAATGTGATAAATATGCGATTTATATGCTGTTGGCTATAAAAGTTAAACCGATATATTACTTAATTACTTAAAATATATATAAAGTTAAATTTTGGATGGCTCAATATCGTACAGGATTGTGAAAATTATGACTGCCAGGTTCTGCCTGCAGTGTGCCAAATAAAACATTTGCTTCCAAGAGTACATTTCCACCGTACAGCGTAGCCAAAAGCAGCATCGATTCCTAACCTTAATATGAAGTTAATCATACTTTGAGGCCCTAAAATCAAGATGTTTAATTTACTGTTGTAGCCCCATGACAAGGTGAAATATCAGTAAATATTTATTGACATCATTAATTTGAACTGATAACTTAAATAGAAATTAGCTTTGGGTATGCATAAGCAAGTTACCAGGTTTTTTTTGGTCCTTTTATTAGACCAGGCTGTGTGTCTGTGTGTGAAGAGGTTTGTTCATGAATTCTTGAGCTCTGTGGCAATCTGTCTCCTAATAGCTCATCTCTGCAGCACTGTTCACGCTCTTGCGGAGTGTCCGAGGGGTCCTCTCTGCTGCAGCGCTGCAAGACGAATGAAGCAGGACACGTGAGGAGTGCAGACGAGATCCGTCAGCAGGGCTGAATGGGTTTGACCTGGCGAGGTGAGCTTCAGTCATTAATACAGAGGGACACGCATGTGGGGGAGGAGATGAGTCTCCCTGCAGCTCCACACTGCAGCCCAGCTTTCAGCCCAAGCTTGTTACATATTTTCATCTGTTCAACTACGGGCAGTTATTATGGAAAGCATTTTCTTGCCGGTCCTATGCCTGAATTATCCATGATTGGGCTCGTCTTTACAGTGGAAGCAGGCCCAAATTGTTTTTTTGGGTGTGTCATTCTCAGATAAGATCTTTGGCTTTCATAAGATGACTTTCTTCCATTCATGTAGAGGTCCTTTAGATGAAACCTATAGAGGAAATTCTCATATGTGTACATATGTATTCTTTAAAAGATATTGCAGATTTTTCTTGGCAAATGACTTGGCAAATGACCCCAGGATATGTTTAAGGTGTTTCACTGAACTGGCATCCCAACTGTTTCACCTTGCACTCTGTGTTACTGGTTGTAGACTCCTGATCCATCACAACATTGAGCAGGATTAATGAAAGTGAATGAGGTCTATTAATAGAATGAGATCGAATGTCTTCAAAATGCTCCATGCATCCTATGGACCTTCAAAATAAAAGCATTCAAACATCCTCCATGCTATTTGAATATTCCAGTAACCTACAGATACACACCTAAGGCATATTTGTCCTCAATACATGTAAGGAATAAAATATGATGGGGTGTGCTGCTATTGGGAAATAATCACTGCTGGGTTTTGGCCATTGTAAGTATTTTATTCCTTTTACACTATAGCAATATTCCGACTATTAAGATTTTTATTCATTAGTAAATGATGGATGATACATTTGACCCATTTTTAGTTACATTTAATGTTGCCATCCGTAACTTATGTTTTAAGAGCCATAAACAACTGTGCCACCTCCATCCTTTCAGATTTCCATGGTGGAAAACATTCTGACAAATCACTCATACTGGAGACTCCTTCCATGAACGTAAGATAAACATCTTACAGACAAATCCATCTATTAATTAGTATAATTTCTTTGCTTTGTTAATGTTTGTAACAGCACATTTTTTTCACATCCATTTATTATAAGGTTTATAAGATTATGTAGCCTGTCTGCCACTACAGAAACAATATGCACTACTAGCCCTACTGTCCGTTCTGTGCTGTTAGAAAATTAACCACCTTTTAATAGTACAATATAACATATTGTACAAATCCACATTTATTAGAGTTTTGTTTCAGGCATGGAACTCTAACTGATACAGTATGTCTATATTAATGCACCAGGAGTAGATTTTCTATGAGCCAGAATCCTTTGCCTAGGACCCATTCCAAACTGTCCTAAAATAAAAATGTACTGTGTCATAAAAATAAATGTGTCTTAAAAGTTAAAAATAAAATGTCAATAGGAAAGACTTTAAAGATTTCTATCCAAGAATCAATATTCAAGCATTGGAGTTACATTGCAGTTTCCTGTATTGACTTATTTTAATTCCCCATAAGTCTATTTTTGTATTTAGAGTTTAACCTGAGTACAATTGTGGGCTACTCTTCAGGCATTGAAACACTCAGCATGTTGCATAGAGACTCCTGCTGATGCCATGACACACCCCTGTTCATCGATTATCATAGACATCGTGACTTTCCACGTGTTTCCTACTAATGAGACAAAACATCTTTGACACATAAGCATTTCTGATAAATGTTTCCCAATCCCGGTCCAGAATTTTGCACTTCAGACAGTCATGTTTTTGTTCCAACTCATCAGATCCACTCTTTTTGTGTGGTGGGTTAAAGCAAGGGAGCCTCTGTGCATTTCAAGAGAAGGACTGGAAGATGCTGGAACAAAAAGTCATATACTGTATTCTCTTGTGCAGCATCATATCATGAAAGCAAGCAAGGAGCTTAGGGACTTAATTGTGACAGACCTGAAATGTACTGAGCCCATGCTTGGCCCCTGGCATTACATCTGGCATGACTTGTTTTTCTTTCGACCTGAGCCTTACATACACTCTGTTATGAAGCTTCCATCCGAGCCCCATCACTCAGGAAAACTCCCAGCGTGAAGCAGGCCCTGGTGTTTTTAGAGCCTGCCGAGCCTGGGGCCGGCGATCGCTCTTTTCGCGCAGACGTCTCTGTCTGTTCAGCAGAAGCAGCGCTGCTCGCTGCAGCACACAGCTTCATGATTTATGAACCACTTCCAAGAACCACTTCTCCTGTGCAATGGAGACCAAATGACTTATTGTGTGTGATGTGATTTTTTTATTGGCTCCTCACATTGAGCTGTGCTGCATCTGAGGGCAGTATGAAGTCATAGAGATTAACTCTAACACTTGTGGCTAAGATGTGTGCAGATTCTGGTAAATAAAAATGTCAGGCTGAAGAGTACCGGGATCCCTGTTTCTATATATCCGCCAAAGGCTTGAGGAAGGTTTATGTTTTCATTTTTTTTTTGGCCTGAGTATTGACGAGTATAGTGCAATTACTCTCCCTATTAACTAAACAATTATGTTCTTTCATACCACGGTGCTTCTGAAGTCTTGAATCTGATTGGTCAGAGGGTGTTGATTCATATTCTACAACAGCATGATTCAAACAGTAATGCAGGCTGCATGCAAACCACGTGGAAAAACAAATGTAACAACTAACTCTGATAATTAAGACTAACAATAAATTAATTTAACGTTATTTAGTTGTTAAGCGTTCAAGAAAAATGTGTAATCATTGACACTGCAAAGGTTTCTGGAAGGAGGTATTTATTTAGCAATTACAGAAGGAGTCTCCAGAGTCAGCCCTCTGTCACTCAGCAAGTTTTCTCCACAGGAATCATGAGGACAGGCGACTTACACGTTCCAGTGTTTTTAGCTAACATGACAGAACATAACATACTATTTTTTCTGTCTTATTAACTTAAAGAGAGAAAGAGAAGGAGGTTATCTGTCTCACAAACATTCCACCACATTAAATGCACCAATAAACTCATAATAATTGTGAACTGTTGTTCTTTAATGAATGAAAATGGTAATTGTTGGTCAATTGCAAATAAAACAGTTTGAAAGGTACTGAAATCACATCACACCATTGTGGTTCTTCTTCTTCTGTTTTTTTTCTTTGTCATTTTTTGTCATATCATTACATAGACTTCACCAATCCACTTGAAACTTGGTATGGTTGTAGCCTCACATGTCTAATACAGAATAGCCTGTGTCCCTAGGTGTGTGTGTCCTTTCCTGCTGGCACACACTGAATTGGGGTAGGCTTAAAGCACATTTTGGGCAATAGCTCAAAAACTATTTTGCCAAAACGAAAAAATTGGCATGTTGATCTCTGAGAGACACATTACCCTAGCTCATTACAATTCATTTGTGGAGTTGTGGCAATTAGTGAATAATGTTCAAAGCATTTCACTATCCAATATCCTCTGATGTAAAAGGCTCAAACTCTCACACCCTGCATCATCTCAGAAAGAACTGCTTAAACAACAGCTTTATAATCTGGTATGCTTATTTCATTGTATGCAGAGGTCATATTCCACACTGCTTTGCAGTATATCTACTTTTCCTATAACTGCACACCATGTCATGTTTTCTCCCTTAGAGAGGTACAGGGGCTAGACAATGAAACTGAAACACCTGTCATTTTAGTGTGGGAGGTTTCATGGCTAAACTGGACCAGCCTG
>JAOTRJ010000038.1:25731905-25742294 GCA_028564905.1 Leptodoras praelongus | reverse complement strand
ATCTTGGAGAACTAACCACAGCTCTTCTGTGGATGTAGGCTTTCTCAAATCCTTCTGTCTTTTCATGTAATCCCAGACAGACTCGATAATGATGAGATCAGGGCTCTGTGGGGGCCATACCATCACTTCAAAGACTTCTTGAAGCTGAAGATAGTTGTTAATGACATTGGCTGTATGTTTGGGGTTGTTTGTGGCCAATCATACGCCTCCCTGATGGTACTGCATGATGGATAAGTATCTACCTGTATTTCTCAGCATTGAGCACACCATTAATCCTGACCAAATCTCCAACTCCATTTGCAGGAATGCAGCCCCAAACTTGCTCCACCATGGAACCTCCACCATGCTTCACTGCTGCCTGTAGCCACTCATTATTGTAACACTCTCCAGCCCTTCGGTGGACTACTGCCTTCTGCTACAGCCAGTTTTGACTCATCAGTCCAGAGCACCGGCTGAAATATTTCTGCCCCCAGTTCCTATGTTTTTGTACATAGTTGTGTTGCTTGGCCTTGTTTCCATGTCGGAGGTATGGCTTTTTGGCTGAACTCTTCAATGAAGACCACTTCTGGCCAGACTTCTCTGGACAGTAGATGGATGTACCTGGGTCCCACTGGTTGACCTGTGACATGAAGCTGTCTTCCACAGCCTTACCTTTGGCTGTTCCTCATCCAGTTCTAAGCTCCTACACTGCTGTTTATGTTTCAGTTAATGACTGTGTTTCAACCTACATGTGAAATTGATGATCATTAGCACCTGTTTGGTATATTTGATTGATCATACACCTGACTATAATCCTACAAAATCCCTGAATTTGTGCAAGTGTACTTATAAGAACTGATGCTGATGTGAAGGCAAAGGATAGCAACACCAAATATTGATTAGATTTAGATTTTTCTTTTGTTCACTCACTTTGCATTTTGTAAATTGATAAAAATAAACAATTAGTTTGAAGGTTGAAGGCATTCTTAGTTTACAGCATTTTTTCACACCTGCCTAAAACTTTTGCACAGTACTGTAATATGTATATAACTTTTCCACTGAAAAATGAAATGCTACAGATTCAGAAACATATGTAAGTAACAAAAGCGACACATTACATAACAGACCACTGTTCAGGCAAAAAAACATAATGAAGGCTGCTGGGTTTTGCATTAGAAAAAAGAAGTAAGTGCGACAGTCAACGTCTCCAGAAGAGCTGTGACAGATTCTCTAATATGCTCAGTATAACATGCCAGGTTATTTCCTTACAAATCTGCACAAACTGTACCAGCAAAAAGAACAAAGCACACCAAATATTGACTTCCTTTAGTCTATTACTGTTTACTGCACTTCATAGTATTTTCTTTTATGTAGAAACGACTTCATCAAAAGCCTTTTAAATTGTTCTTTGACAATTCATGCAAATGTCATTCAATTCATTCATTCAAATAATTCACTTCCGCTGTTCATAATCAACTGATTCACAGACATTAGCAGCCTTCTTTTTAATGGTGTCAATACTGCTAGCAGTGTATCAAACTAGACCACTGACATCCTGAAATAAACACAGAAATTTTCAGGATAGATCCTCAGCTCCTTTATCATCAGCAGGTGAAACACACCTAGCCCTGGACCCCTTCTCAAGATTGGATGGATCCAAAATGTTCCTTTTCTTTTGTTACTTTCAAGAAGTGAGAGAACAACAAAATTATCTTCACTGCTTTACAACTTTATTTTGTCTCGTAATGAGAAGTTTTGCAACAAACAAACTCAAACGATTCATCGGATTATGGTACAAAAACGCACATGTGAAAAATACGGACTTGTGAAGTGTGCAAAGTCTGTAACTCAGCTCTGTGAACTGTTCTATAGATGCTGGACAGAGTTAGCCATCTTTACTTCATCTTTGTTAGATTTCTCATTAGTTAAAGAATACTAATCGCTCCTTTTGTTTTTAGGAACTAACAGAGAAACTTGAACATGATCCCTCATGTTTGAGCTTTCTGAAAGAAAAACGTCGGGGCTGTAGGGTGGATGTAGAAGGACTGGAACGTTTTTTTTTTCAGCCACAACTTCTCTGACAGTTAATCAAGTCTGACTACAGTGACTTTATTTTTTTTATTTGTTGATACAAGCTTTATTTGGGCGAGCTGATGTTGCCGTGTGCCGTCCAGCCGTCTTTGGCTCAGGATCGTACTCCAATGCCCATGATTCATCTCCTGTGATCACTCTGTTCATTGGGCTAAACTATGGGATGACAAAAGAGTAGTGTATAACCTTTCTTCAACATTTCAAGAGTTTCTGATGCACTTTTACTAATCTTCATACAGAATTTGATCAAGCTTTCTGAATTGTGTCCCTATTACACCACAGTCCCCCTGTGACGTCAGAGCAGTCCCACAGTCAAATTAAACAAAATACAGCAAACAAACAGACTGACACTGGAACTGCCAAACACAAACTGAACGTGTTTCAGGGTGCAGTTGTCCTTTCATACACTCATCAATTGCCTCACACACATACACACACACACACACACACACACACACAAGCACCTGCATCGGTGTGAGCTGAACGGCAGAGTAACTCGAGCCTGAGTCACCATACAGTCCAACAACACTGTCGCGTAAACAAGACGGACCACAAACCTCAGCTCTCAGCTCCATCAGACGCCAAGACCATAAGAACTTACTTGTTACGTTCGAATTTTAAAAATGTGTTTTAAAAAACCTGCACGCATCTAAAAGGTTGGAGGAAATGAAATATCACTTGGATAATGCCTACCGGCTTTTCAGTCGCGCTTTCAGAAAGTTTCGTCCAAACGGCGCCATGGTGCTTGAGTGGAAAAGCGCAGAGTTCCGCGGCACCGCGCGGCTCCAGCAGTACAGAGCGCAGGCGAGCTGCTGAGGGAAAAGTTACCCGACTTGTGAAGAGAGTTAAAAGCAGCCCGAGGAAGCCTGTGTGTGTGTGTGTGTGTGTGTCAGGGCCGTCCCACCCCGAGGAGGGAGCTGAAGTACGTCTCAAATCCGCACACTGCCCCGGGCTACCTTTAGCATGTCAACAGAAAAGCCACACGAGTAAAGGGGAGTCTTGAAGTACTGGACTGCTTTTTAAGCACATTTTGAGCACATAGCCCGGAAGCAGAGCTGTTCTGCTAGTCTACAGCTTTATAAAGCGGAACCTTTTGAATTTGTGAGGTTAAAACTAACGGCGCCTTAAGATGGCGACGGGGATTCCCCCCAAGGGGAAAAGCGCCAGGGCAAGCCGACCAGCGTGAAGCATGAACCCGGCATGTCTCCCAAGTCAGTGCGCTAATGCTTGGCCACACATCTCCCTCAGACCCCCTCCTCCCACCAGCTAAGCCATTAGTGGATGTATCAAGATAATATACACTACTGTGAAAAAGTCTTACTGTTGCCTCAGTGCAAAAACATCAGATTTTTCCAAATGTTACTTTTCCACCAAACAATGAAATGTAACACACAAATGTTTTGTATGTCAGTAATGAAAGCAACGCATTATATAACAGAACGCTTTTCAGACAAAAACACATAATGAAGGCTGCTGGGTGTTGCATACAAAAAAAGAAGTAAGTGCGACAGTCAAAATCTCCAGAAGAGCTGTGGCAGATTCTCCAAGACGCTCAGTAAAATTTAAAAGCTAATTTCCTTGTAAAACGGCATATGTTCTTTCTGGGAACACTGTTTAAGAAAAATGCACACTTCCTTTAGTTTATTACCATTTACTGCACTCTATAGTGGTTTTTTTGCATGCACATCCAAACAGCCTTTATGTTTTTCCGTCTGAAACATTCATTCATTCATTCATGTTCTTGGCTGCTTATTCCTATTCAGGGTCATGGAGGAGCCGGTGCCTAGCCGGCCACATAGGGCCGCAAGGCAGGAACAACCCTAGACAGGGCGCCAATCCATCCTAGGGCACACACACATGCACACAGGCCACTTTAGAGACGCCAATAAACCTAACGTGCATGTCTTTGGACTGTGAAAGGAAACCGGAGTACCTGGAGAAAACCCACACAGACACGGGGAGGACGTGCAGACTCCACACAGAAAGGACCCAGACCCGCCCCGGGGATCGAACCCTGGACCTTCTTGCTGTGAGGCGACGGTGCTACCCACTGAGCCACCGTGTCGCCCCCGTCTGAAACATCTGTTGTGTAATGTATTGTTTTCGTTACTGACATACAGACGTTTTTGTGTAACATTGTATTTTTTTGTGGGGAAAAGTAATGTTTGGAAATATAAAATGTTTTTGTACTGACTCAGTAATGCAAAACTTAAAAAAACCCAATCCATCAATAACAAAAGTTGTACCTAATAACAATAGGGTGCCTAAGAGTGTTGCACAGTAGAGTACATATTTTGAAAATCAAAACAATTAAAGAAGAAGAAGAAGAAGCAAAACACACTAACAAACCCCCCTCAACAGATCCTAACATTTAACATTTTCTCCTACAGTACATTTCTGAAAACTACAGCATTTCCTGAACTAAAATATGCTTCTTAGGTTGTATCTTGGTACCATGTGAAGTTACAGCAGTTTATATATTGTCCCCAAAAGTAAAGGAGAAAATTGCATTTAGATGCCATTCTAATTTCGCTGAAATACAGTAACACTGACTGTCTAAAGCAACCACTTTTTAACATAATTATTTTACTTCAATTCTATTTAAAATGTAATGAATTAAACATACATATAATGTATATAATGACCATGAACACTATGTCTATCTTATACCTGCCTGTACATTCACAGTCTATAGACAGCCGACTGTACAGCCTGCATTTAACATGCACTAATCTGTTTATGAAAAAAAACCCAATTTGTGACATTTAATGAAAAAATGTATTGTATTGTATTGTATTATTTTATAAGTTTATTATGAGAAATTGTAGAAAATGTAAGTACTTTGTTTGAAGTAATTAAAATATTACATTGTATTGCACATTATAATACTTAACATCAGTGCTGTCTGTTCTGTTAACTAAAAATATGTTCATGATTTCTTAAAGAAGGGGGTTCAAAGACTGCCATACCAAACGAATACAAACAGTTCACCCAGTCAGGAATGACACGTCACAAGCTCAGCTATGCATCTCACATCCTAAAAAGGAGAAAATAGAATCAAATAAGGAGGTACAGAGTTTTCACGTCAGCTGGTGAAGTGGCAGATACGTATTTCTGTTGTGTCCTCTGATGTCATCAAGACGCAGGACACGGAGCTGATGGGTGAGAGAGCTGGATAGGGAAGGATGGAGATGGAAAGAGCTAGAGAGGGGAGGGAGGAGATAGGATGAAGCAGCCTATGACATCACTCCAGCTCTTATATACTGGGTGGAATGGAGCCCAGTGCTCCTCAGTGGATTCCTGAATAAGCCAACAGGACACACGGCACAACAGGCTGGATAAGCAACCAAAAGAAAAGTGTCATCTTGATTTCCTGATCTTACTCTGTCTCTCATCTTACTTTTCTTTTCACTCCTTTTCACTCTTTCCTCTCTTTCTATCCTTCACCTTTAACCTTATGGACTTGGGCCTAGCTTAAAGGTGCAACATCTGTGGGATTGTCAGCAAGATGTCAGTGCAGTTGACCTTTGTGGTTTTTCTTTTTCTGATCATCAATGGACTCTGCTCAGGTAGGCACTTCATCACTGCACTGTCATCAGTACCCTACAGGTTTAGTTTTGGTGTTTTCTACCAGGCCTGATTCATCCCATCAGGTAATATTAGTAAGTAGAGAAACTGTTTATAAGCTGAGTTATCTGCTTTAACCTAGAGTTACTTATAACTCAAGAAGTTACTCAAGAGCAGATGAAAGGGGGAGAAAATAAGCAGTGCAAATATACAGTGTAACTGAGTGGCTTCGTTAATCATTGGAATGCATGTTGCCCTTAATCTGTTTAAATACTTTTATATGTATAGAGAGAACATGCATCTGATGCATCTATAAGTCTATATTTGTACTCAGATGCAACACACATCTAATATATTTTTTATTCCATTAGTTGCTTTACCTAACTGTCCTTCTTAGAAAATAAAATCTCACAGATAGAGAAGGGACAGGTTTTTTGGGTGAGTGATGGAACAGAAAAGGAAAGAGAAAGAAAATACATTTAGGTTTATTTCAGTTTATATTTAAATACATTTTAGTTTTATGATGCAGATTAATGTAAATTCCTCTAATTCCCACTGATAATGGTTCTGTCTAGGAAACAATTAATTGAAAAAGGTATGCAGTTTCCTGCCTTTCATTGCCTTTTCCTTTGAAAAATCACACCCTGATAGTGTATGTATTAGGCACCTCTGACCAAGTGGGACACAGTTGTTTGAATTGTGAAGTGAAGAGTGACAATGAGCAATTACTGCTATTAGTTTGGATGTGATCTGCTGTTTTCACCTATAATATCCTCATGGGCTCTTTGCTAAGTTTTTGCTTGCTGTCTGTCATAGCATATATCAATGCATAACTAATGCAACATTATTTCTTCCCAGATGCTGATCAGGCCAAAGAGGCGATGGAAGAGGAGCTACTAAGCACCCTTTTAACTTCAGAGGTAGAGTATTAACATAGTTTCACAGTGAATGTCTATGATTTAAATCATGGTCAGTGCAGGCTGGAAGTCCTAAAAGTCCATTTCAAATATGGAGAGATTGGTGAAAATGATAGGGGAAGGTGTTCACACAGAATTAGTAAAACGCTCCCTCAAGTGATAATAGATGTCTGCAGGAAGTCTTTGGAGTGTGAGCTTTGAGAGAATAAGCTTGTAAGACTTTAATCATGTCTGTTTTTTAGTGATGGAACTTTTATCTTCAGGACAATAAATTAGAAGTCTTAATGGACAAGTGAGATTTGTCATTTTTTGTCAGCTTGTGGTGGCTAAAACAGCCTAAAGTATTCCTGAATTGATCGCTGTAATGATTGTGCTTAAACTTTATTCAGAATGATATTGAGTTCACTCCACAGCACACACTATTTCCAAAAATGCTCAATATATTTTTATGAACACTATTAAGCTGTGACATCAAACACTGTGAGAGCATTCAGCCTGAAATAAAGACTAATTATAGTCAGAGGCTGCTTACCTGTGTGAATGCGTGAGAGGTTCTGGTCTCCTGTAGTTCAGTACTGTGAGCATAACAGCACTAAAAGAAATAGCCTAATCTTTTGAAAAATGCATAGAATCACTTTTTGTGTTTGGCTTAATGACCACCACCAATCATTCATCTATAAATCAGGACACCCAGAAATGTGTTTCTTGCAAGAAATCAAAGCGTAAAATACTAGAGGTTTGTAAAAACTAGAAGTGTGCTGCTGTCAGTAATTGCATTGGCTTTCCAGACACATTTACTTAACTGGTGCAATTTACTCAAATCTGACACGAGACTCGGAATCTAATTAAGCGGCACATTCTCACTTGAGGAATTTGCTTGAAATGCATTTTCTTTAACTTGACCAATGCTTTGTGCACAGAAACATTTCAACATTCATTCTTTTGAAATATATCAAATTTTGATGTGTAATGAAATGCGCAGACTGGCAAGTAAGCTGCACTCTGCTGGCCAACCTATGTCTCAAAGATCTCGTGGGAATATCTTTTGCCTTTCGACTGGAGAGAAAGCCATCAGAAAACCATCGGCTGAAAACATCACCCTGCGCAGCCATAATATTGAATGTTTTAAATGGCCTGAATTTCAAACTGAGCTAATTGGATAGAAAATGAATTTAAATGCTATTTCAGTTTCCATTAGGCTTCCTATTACCATTCTTGAGTGCTTTATTATAGACTTCACACAGTCAGGGGCATTAAACAGGATCTACAGACAGCTTAGATGAAGTTAGTTGATCCTGTGGATGCAATAAAATCAGAGCACCAAAGGCAGAGAAACGTATGCATTTGGAGATAAAGGAGTAAAAAGCCGTAACTGGGTTTGTTTGGGGTTTGCTGTTGTAGAGCACAGTACTGCTTTAATTTTCAGAAAAAGGCTTGATACACAATTCTCCTTCTCTCTCTCACTCTCTTTCTCTCTTGCTCTGTAACTGTAGGTACAACAGAGTAGACAGAGCTCCCCCCTGTGGCAGATGCCTGTCCTAAACGTGTGCCGGATGCTGGCCAGGGTTAGTGAGCCCTGGCAGGATGACTGGTACGCAAACAAGATCCAGCCAGCTTATGACCAGAGGGTTTCTATTGCTGTGAGCCACACACAGCAGGAACTGTATGACCTCCTGTCCCTCTGCAGAGTCCTCCGGCCCAGAGAGGTAGGAGACGGAATGTAAAGGAAAAGATGTTTTTGCATGCTGGCACACAGTTACACCATCTTCCTAGTCTTCTTACTTCCTACTACTTTCACACACCCAGCACACACCCCTCATGAGCGCAGAAAGTGTATATTAAAGCTAAACCTCTTCTCCTCGTTTCTTTCTTACTCTTATTTCAGCTTGACCAAGAATACCTTGAAGTGGACCAGAACAGCGACAGGCCACTAAAAAGAAAATCTCCATATATTCTAAAGAGGCAGTTGCACATCAAGAAAGCGAGGCGGCCATATATTCTGAAGCGAAGTTAATTTTACTGAGCCCAGTGACCACCAACAAACAGACACTTCACACTCTGTGAATATGTTGCTATTTTCACAGCAGTCATGTCTAAGCGGTAATAGCTGGTTTATGTGTACACTTTGGTTTGCTTTAGCTTTTTGTCACACCAGAGTCTTGTCCTGTGCTCTCTTTTACTAAGGGACTGGCTGTGTAAATAAAATCAATAAGCAACTACTGTATGTTTCCTTGATATATTCTTATATTTGTTCAATGATTATTTATTTATATTTATGACCAGAATTCCATATATTGATGTAATTAAATGATTGTTCAACTACTCAAAGCATGCTCCTGGTTATTTGGTAATCATATTTACACATCCAATATTTACACATCCATCCATTCAATCCCCGGGTGGAGTGGTCTGGGTCCTCCCCGTGTCCACATGAGTTTACTCCAGGTACTCCGGTTTCCTCCCACAGTCCAAAGACATACATGTCTTTGCAGGTTAATTGGTGTCTCTAAAGTGCCCCGAGTGTGTGCATGAGTGTGTGAGTGTGCCCTGATGGATTGGCACCCTGTCTAGGGTTGTTCCTGCCTTGCGCCCTAAGCTGTCGGCTAGGCACCGGCTCTCCTGTGATCCTGAATAGGAGTAAACAGTTAGGATGGATGGATGGATATTTACATATATTTCTCTTTTCTGTTTATTTTTAAAAAATAAATTTTGTCATGTTACATAATGATTGCAAATGGATCACTGCTGCTTAAAACATAGAAGATTAGAAAACTTTACTGTCCTTTAAATTGACATAAGATGGAAATAGCAATCTGGCACAAATGCATGCAAATACACAGATATATACATAGAAAAATACTTCGAATATGTAAACAACAATAACAAACAACTTACAGCGACAATGCATGTGCACATAAACTATGTAAAAGAGTTACTTATTACGTTCTTGTTCAGTCTAGTCACAGCAGAGGACACAAATGATTTTTGTACCATTCTTCCTAGCTTGTGGAGCCTTGAGTCTCTTGCCTGATGACAGCAGCTGGAATGACGGATGAAGAGGGTGGGTAGGATCATCGTAGACCTGAATTACTTTTTTAGTTATGGACCAGATATATAATTTCTGTAGTGACAGTTCTCCACTGATCTTACTTACTTCTTAAACTTGAGCTAGCTTGTTCCTAAAGTTAACTGAGAGGTTCCTGTACAAAGACACTATATTAAAACTAACAACACTCTCAGTAAGTGAGCTGTAAACAACGATCAGTGGTGGTTTTAAAACTCTGCAACAGAGACTCTGCCTTTTTTTTTTTTTTTTAATAGAAATTATCCACATTAATCTGTAAAGTATATAGCATATACTTATATTTCAGATTTGATTAATTTAATTGCATCTAGAACCAACTTCCTTGTTCTAATTGAAATTATTTATGTCCGTGAACAAGCCCTTAATTCCAGCATTCTACCACAACATCCAAAACCCTGAGTGGAAAATTGTAACAAAATAAATATTACAAAAAAATAATAAAAATAATACTTTATATTTACATGTGTAGAATGAGGCATAATTATATAGCAAATCTGAATACTGGGTACAGTGAGAAAAAAAAATACTTGAGTGATATCCTTTTCTGGGCAACACGGTGCCTCGGTGGGTAGCACCCTCGCCTCACAGCAAGAAGGCCCCGGGTACGATCCCCGGGTGGGGCGGTCTGGGTCCTTTCTGTGTGGAGTCTGCACGTCTGCCCGGTGTCCACGTTGGTTTACTCCAGGTACTCCGGTTTCCTCCCACAGTCCAAAGACATGCACATTAGGTTGATTGGTGTCTCTAAAGTGG
>JAOTRJ010000038.1:25696643-25714835 GCA_028564905.1 Leptodoras praelongus | reverse complement strand
CCCCACCCGGGGATCGAACCCGGGTCCTTCTTGCTGTGAGGCGACAGCGCTAACCACTGCGCCACCGTGCCGCCCCAATAGGTTTGTTGTTTTGTTTTTTGAGAGCTGATTTGGTGACTCAAGGGGGACTTACACAATATTACACAGGTGGTTTTAATGATTGGTGATTGGTGACATGTTATCTGATGTATCTTTTACAAAGCTGGAGGTTTTATTGCAGTTTTGATAATGATCAGAGGTTAAATTACACCAGGGCTGCACATGTGCTTTTCAGTTTAATCAGGGGATAGTCGACCTCACCACATGCATTTTGAACAATGTATATATTTTATACTTCTCTGATGAATGGCAAGATAGGGAAAGAAATCATCAGAAACTGATACAGACACATTTTGTTTGATAACAGGATGTAAACTTTATGGCAGGGACAGAGTGGCTGGACCCAAGTGCAGATCTTGGTTGGGCTGTTATCCTTCAGCACAGCCAACAGAGGCCAAAGTAATTGAAATAAAAATAAAGGGATGGGGTTAAATAAATATATATTTCTAAGTGGCAGGAATAAATATATATGATTGTAGTCCCAAGAAAACAACAGGGAAAAAATTGGAAGGAAAATATGTTTGTGTGAATTTATCTTTTTTACCTTCAAAAAGCGTGACGACTGGGAACCGACCCCAGGTCGAGTTTGGGAATCGAAATAAAGTAGTAAAAAGCAAAGGGTGCCTCCTAGGGAAAATTCAGAAAGAGAGAAGTGCAGTGCGTAGAGAAACTGAAACAACGCCGTAGCGAATTATAGCAAAAGGGGAAAGATCGCTGCTGCTCAGAGAGCTTAGTGCTCAAAATAAGGGCCAGAGGAAAAGATAGGAGAGTGTCCCTACTACATTACCTAGGACTGGAGTCCTACTCCGTGGTCTCCTCACTGCAAAGAGGAGACCGATTACCTTACACTGTAGCGGTGGTCGAAAGAAGCGACGAGAGCACCGGGCCAAAGGGCTGTTTAAATAAGCCAAGGCACCGGTGTCTATAGTGGTGCTAAATTGCCCCGGGGGCTGCTGGGTGATGGAGTTCTCCTGTCGGGACAACTATGCTGTCCCTAGTGTCAGACCACAGCACTGCACCACACCTTACAGTAAATTTATCTGATATTCTGCTTAAACAATGTAGGCTGTGCACCGATTTTACTAAATGCTGTGTGAGGTTAACGCAGGATAGTAAGCCACAAATCTTCACCAGCTATTTAACTGTTACATTAAGTTAGCTGGCAGGGTCAAGGTCAAGTTCAACTGTTATGTCAGTGTAGATGAAATGGAGTGAAATGGAGAAATCCAAGTTACATGATGGGTAGATAATGCAAGCAAGTCTGGTCATTTTCCCCTTTGAATGTAATTATTTAAAAGACTGATCCATTTATGTTAATTCATTTGTATTAATTACAGAAAGCTTTTATTGTCATCAGCTATAGTTTTGCACACGTCCAGAGCAGAGTGGTGTCAATGTCAATGTCAATGCAAATCACATCTTGCTATATTTACTGTCTGTTAAATGATATCAATCATAGGCCTACTTTTAACATCAATAAAATGGTTGAAATTATGCCTTAACATAATAATTTTTTATTTCAGTGTAGGCCTTTGTGCATAAAAATATTTTGCCTGTCAGTCTTGCTGACACACACACACACACACACATGTGCACCTATGCCACCCCTGAAACCAAAGAGTCCACCCACATTACAAATCCCAACCACTGACGGATGGATGGATGTAAGCAGTATTTTGAGGGTGTCAGAACGATTACTTCAGTTGGTCAGTAATGGGACTTCACTATATAAGATTGGTGAAGATATAAGATATATAAGATTTTTATTAGTAGTATCACTACACTATTATGGGGATAATATGTTGCACACACAGTGCATTTATGTAGCAGATCCTCTGTTTCCATTTATCCAGTCACATGAATTTATGTAAATTCTTTAGCTGAAGGCAACCCATTAGACCACGAATTAGTCATAGAGCAAGAGATGTTAGCTTAGGGCAGGGGAGGTTTCACAAATTTTCATAGGTTTTTCATTTTATGTATCGCCTTAGATCTGATTTAGCAAACTGACATGATGGCTTGCTTTAAAAAAACTGATGAAAAGAAAATGAACAGACGAATGAACAGAAAGGCATGCATTTTGTTCCCCATTTTACATTCAAACAGAAGAGTCTCAAACACCATGGTGCTAGTCAAAAATAGTACCATGAAGCACCACTATGAAACAAAACATGACCTCTTGTCTTGTCTTTTCAGTGCAGCTCAGTGGTTAAGATGGTGGATTACTGATCAGAAGGTCATGAGTTGAAAGCCCACCATAACCAAGCTGCCACTGCTAGGCCCTTGAGCCAGACTTCACTGCTCAGCTAAATGAGAATAAAATGTAAATGAGATAAAATGTAAGTCGCTCTGGATAAGGGAGCCTGCCAAATGCCATAAATCTAAATGCATAGCTGCAAACTAATCACCAATGTCTTCACCATTAATAACTTACTGGTGTCACCATTCACTTATGTTAGTTGCTTAGTCTTACCTTTGAATTCTATGTAACTGGACCTTTAAACATTTTAGTTGAATACCCCTGCACAAAGGGAATTCATCTAAAGGTGAATGAAACAATAGATTAAATTCAGTATGTATATATTAAAATGGCACTAAGTATATTAACATATAATGTAGATAAATGATTTTAAGGGCATATCAGCTTTTGGCCATGATTTGTATACAATGATGTAAGTGCTCTTTTGATACTAAACCCTATAATAAAAATAAATCAGGTAATGTTTAGTTGACACTGAAGCAGGCATAGCAAATTCCAAATCTAGTGGAGTACTTGGATTTGTAAACCTCTTGTACTGTATATCAAAAGAAAATAAGATAAAGCTACTAAATATCAAATAAATGTATTATGTAATGGGGATGCTTCCTTTATACCCAATCATGACACTCGCTTGTTTCCAATTAACCTGTTGACCTGTGGAATGTTCTCCAAACGAGTGTTGTTTGAGCATTCCTCAACTTTCCCAGTCTGTTGTTGCCCGTGTCCCAACTGTTTTGGAACGTGTTGCAGGCATCAAATTTAAAATGAGTGTATATTTGCAAAAAGCGATAAAGTTTGATCATTAAATATCTTGTCTTTGTAGTGTATTATAGTGCATATTCAATTGAATATGGGTTGAAAAGGATTTGCAAATCATCATATTCTGTTTTTATTTATGTTTTACACGGCATCCCAACTTCATTGGAATTGGGGCTGTACATTCGTGCCATTATGTGCGTAAACAAACAATTTAGAGTTTGCACTTGAGTTTTTAGGTCATCTTTGTGGGTTGAGTCTATCTGAAGACTGATTGTGTATGTCTCCGTAAACAGTGTGAAAGTACACTATACACACAAACAGGTTCATATGTTTTTTTTTTTCCAGATCAAATGGCATTCATTTTTGTTTCAACACTTCAGATACAATATACAAGGCAAACAATTATAATGATACATGTAAAAAAATATACGTCATTTTACAATATACATATAGTACCATATGACAAACAATGCAATGTGGTGACAAAATACAACATAAATATACATCATCAAGCATTCTCTTCACTTAAAGACCTATGCAGTACACTGAGACAGATGTACACTGCGGTAGTATTCGGACCAATTATACCAAACCGAGTACAGTACGTTGCTGGTCAAATTCAAAGCAGACAGTTTGGAGACGAGGAATCAAACTTTAAAACAAATAACAGGATTACTCACAATGCAATATTCTTCCCTGGCTCATGCACTGTTGAGTGATGTCTTTTCATGTGTTTCTTTATTGAGTCAAACACCTCCTAGTAATGGTATAATTCAACTGGAAAACCAAACCATCGTTTCCTCAGGTGGCTCTGGGAAACAGGACCTGTGCTTTTCTTTGGAGGAAAACAGCAATTGGAAAAAAAAGATCTTGTTTTGAAATAATAATTGCCTCGTTGCTAGGATAAAAACGAAATTATCCAGAAGAAAAAAAACCTTGGAGCAACCTGATATGCACATTGGTGGAAATGTGTGGAAATTGAACTACTATACCATGATATTCCCCCTTTTTTTTTTTAGCCCAACATTAATACTGTTTAGATAATCATGCTGTTATTGCATTGCTACTTGGTCATTTTCCTTTTATATATAGATTAATTTCACAGAATACAGAACCCAGCTGTATCTGATGTATCTTTGGATACAGCAAGGAAAGCTGAGGAAAATCCAATTTACTTGGGCAAAATTGTGCTAAGGCAAAAGAGGGGCAAAAAAGAATGAGTAGAAGGGAGAACAGGTCCGCCTCATTTGTCACTGTACTGTTCAATCACAAGCCTTCCAACACGGGTGAATAGAAACACTGTGTTGTGGTCCATGCGTCTGAAGGAACACACCAACAAATTACACACTGCAATTTCAAAACACTAGACTAAAGGTGACCCTCCAGGCCCAAGGTCGATTCAACAAACGTCATTCCTTTTACCATTTAGTGGGGAGATGACGTGAAGTGCAGTCGACTAAATTCATGCCACGATACATTGTATATTCAATGCCACATTGACCAAACGCTTGCTGACTGGATGGCATAAGAAAAGGAAATGGTACAAAATAATGGGACTATAAGGAAATATCAAACAACAAATCTTTTGTATGTTGACAATTTATCAAGCAGCTTTATCATATGGTGAGCATATGATCATAGTAAATGGACGTCCCAAGGCAATGAGAGAAAATGGGACCGCAAATGACGTAATTCTGAAGAGATTATGGCATAATCACATTAAAAACAGCATAAGCCTACAGTGTTCTTATTAACAAAGAATCAGAAAAATATTAATCTATCAGTTCATCCCATCCTTATATATATATACTGTGCAAAAGTCTAAAAAAAGACACCCTGCTGTTTTTAAGTAAAACTTTTGGTTTTGATGTTTTTTTAGTTCTGCATTATTGAGTCAGTACACAAAGTCCACAAAGGTTCCAAAAAGTTACTTTTCCAACAGAAAATGTAATATAAAGCAAAAATGTTTGTATGTCCGTAATGAAAGCAACACATTACATAACAGAGCACTTTTCACACAAAAACACAATGAAGGCTGCTGGGGTTTGCATGCAAAACAAAGAAGTAATTGTGACAGTCAAAGTCTCCAGAAGAGCTGTGGCAGATTCTACAAGACGCTCAGTAAAACGTACCAGCTCATTACTGTATAGTACGATGCAGTACTTAGGCATGTGCAAAGACTCACTGTAAAGTGAGTATGTGGAAAGATGTTTCCACATAAGAGAAAACACTATAAAGTGTGGTAAATAGTAATAAACTAAAGGAAGTCAGTATCTGGTGTGCCTTTTTCTTAAATAGTGTTCCCAGGTACACTGTGTGCAAGTTATACTGAGCGTCTTGGAGAATTGGCCACAGCTCTTCTGGAAACTTTACCGGTCACACTTACTTTTTTTTTTACATGTTAAACCCAGCAGCCTACATTATGTTGTCTGAAAGTGGTCTGTTATGTAATGTGTTGCTTTTATTACTGACAAGAATACAAAAATGTTTGTGCAATTTTTTTTGTTAGAAATGTAACATATGGAAATATAAAATATGTGTGTCAAACACTGACTCAATAATACAGAATAAAAAAAAACCCATCAATAACAAAAGTTATACCTAAAAGCAATAGGGTGCCTAAGACCATTGCACAGTACTGTATATATACGCTTAAGGTATGAGGCTAAACCGAAGGGATCTTATATAAAAATGAATAAATAATCAAATAAATAGTAAACATAATAAATAGATATCAAACCAAAAATAAATAGATAAATATACCAAGCAAACTGAACAACTGATTGTTGTGCCTTTTGTGTGATAGTTGTTACGATGATCCATAGCAGTTCTCACTGATTCGGAGGCTGAGTAGTCCACAGGCTTATACTTCTGATGATCAGCCACTCCTTCTGGTTTGCTGTGACCACAATGCGAACACACTCAATATCAAAAGCGATTTTATGGTCCACATTGTGCACCTCAATATTCCCATGTTTAAACTCTCCTAATGTGATGTAGGAGGAGCACTGCCTGCCTTTTTTTGTTCCCACCAGTTTCTCTCCAACTTCTAACGCTCCGTGATGCAAAATGTCATTCTGACGATCATCTGTTCCAGTGCTGATCTTAATTTTGCTGATTTTCGTTGGCTTGTTGAACACTATTACATAAAAGTCCCCAGTGGAAGGAGCCTTGCCCCAGAAGTACTCATCCACACTGCTGTAAGCTTTGGCAGCATCGTAGCTCTCAAACACATTGATGTTAGTGTAGAGTGTGGCAGGGGGATTGTCTGGGATATCGAGCGAGTCCTCCTCAAAGTCATCATCCTTCAGTTTATTCTCAGCTCCCTTGTATGATGAGTAGTAGCCCATGTGTTGGAAAAGCGATGGCTTGAAGCGTATCACTTCCTTCTGGGCCAACAGGCCTCGGAAATGAATCAGCAGCCAATCACAAGGCATCTCCTGATAGAACATGAGCAGAAAGTGTGCAAGTCGGGGAAGATCTCTAGAGTGGTAAAGCTTCCCAATGTAACCCAGCTTGGAGAACTCCAGCGTGACCCAGTATGACCCCTCTCTGGAAGTGACTACCTTCTTTAGTGCGGTGAGAAAATTCCGTGAGCATCGCACATCGTCCTCCAGCATCATGTAGAAGTGGGAGAGGTTGGTACAGAAGTTGAGGAGGAAAGCATAGTCTACATTCTGCTTAGACCGGAACCGAACTCTGTCCTCAGGGTCGTTGTAGTTTCGTTTTAGCCCATCAAGAGATGGGTAATATTCCTCAGGTGCGTGAATGACCAGTAGCCGACCTGCAATGATGTGATGCCCGAATTTGCGGGTGATCTCCTGAACCAAACTCTCACACCAAGACAGGTCAAAATCTGCTAAGTGAACCACAACTACAATCTCTTTGAGCTCTTCATAGCTGGACTGGTCAAAAATGGACTTGATGGTCTCCAAAAGGTAATTTCCTCGTTTTCTTTTCACTGATGACAATCCAATTGTGAGGTACTCTGCGTAGAAATAGATTTTAAAATGTTTAAAAAAACAACACATTCACACTGGGCTCATTACACAAAAACATTCTAACACTGGTCATACATTTCTGCTTCATTTAAAACACTCACAAAGGCGATTTTTTTACAGCCTATATGACTGTCCACATGACAATGGAGTTTTATATATATATGTAAGTATGCTATATGGCCAAAAGTATGTAAACACCTGAGTATTGAATGCCCCATTTCAAAGCCATGGGCATTAACATTGATTTGTTCCTCCTTTGATGCTATAACAACCTCAAATCTTTTGGGAAGGCTTTTCATTAATGTTTGGAACATAGCTGTGGGGATTTATTTATGCTCATTCAGCTACAAGAGCGTTAATGAGACTGGGCAAGGAGGCCTGGTGCTCAGCCATCATTCCAGTTCTTCCCAAAGGTCATCACTGTGGTTGAGATCATGGCTCTATGCAGGGCATTTGACTTCTTCCACACTAACCACATCATCAGGGATCTCATTGTGCAAAGGGGCACTGTTATACAGGAACATGTTTGTGCCCATTAGTTACATTGAAAAAATCAATATGCTACAGCATGAAAAGACATTCTAGACCAACTTCCCAAGACAAATGTTTGGAGAAGAACAACAGATGGCTGTGAAGGTCATGTGTTCATATAATTTTGGCCATATAGTGCAAAGTATATAAATACAGTAATAATAGTTAGAGAGACTTGAAAGACTGTCTTTCTATACTAATGACTGTAAACACTTTTACCCGAAACATGAAAGCCAGACTATTGAAAAAAGGCACTGTTTTATACCACTGAATGCAAGCAACCCATTATGTTGCCCATTATTCTGCATGCTGGAGTTATGCTAAATTACAAGTACATCAAAATAAATACACAATGCCACATGACACCACAGAGAAATAAATAAATAATAATACTTTTTCGAGGCAAAGGTGTCCCGGCAAGGTATCGATATGTCACATTGATGGTTCCAGAAAAGTTGGTGATGTCTTTGAAGGTGTGAACATATCGCTCAGAATTTAGCGGGTGCATCGAGACCTCCCTCAGCTGCCGTTTATCCTCCTCCTGTGGACATAGAGGCGTATTAAGAAAGATAATATCTATTCTTTTAATAACAAACAGAGCAAATATTTCGTTATGCACTAGTGACCTGCTGCAGTGAAATGTTTCACTCTGTATTCACACTGTACCCATCTGTCAGTACAAAAATCTAATATGAAAGCATGTGAATAAATGAGTGAACCTACTGCTAAACAGAAGGAAAAAGGAGGTCTTGGTGTGTGCTTTTTGCCTGTTATGGGGTTTTCTCCAGACACAGTGTATATCCAACAGCTTGAGGGCTGAGTTTGATAAATGGTTAGTTTTACTTAAACAGATGCCATGTTAGCCAAGCTCAAATATCAATTCTTCAGCAGCAGGCTATTCCTTTGACTGTCTCGATGTAACAGAAGGCCCTATTATTCTGCTTACAGAGCAACTGATATTTCTGCAAATTCTTTTTTCTGCAATAACTTTCTGATTGTTTATTTGATGTGTTACAGAAAAGAAAGCTCAGTTTCAGCAAACCAGACTATCAGCAAAATAAACATAGATTTCCATTCGGAGACTATGACATGGTAGCACAAATGAATGCATGTTATACATTTTAAATCAGCCGTGTGGTCTTTTAGCTTCTTGTTATTTGTTCACTAAAAGGAAACAATGCACACAAACTCCCTGTCCACTTTATTAGAAACATTAAAATATGCTTGCAGCAGTGCAATGCATAAACTAATGCAGACAGGTCACAAGCTCTAGTTCATTTTCGTATCAAGCATCAGAATGAAGAAAAAAAATGTGATTTCTGTGTTTTTGACCATGGCATAGTTGTTGGTGTCAGACAGGCTGGTTTGAGCATGTTGGAATCTGCTCATTTGCACAGCAGACATCCAGCAAGCAATGGTTCTGCAGAAGGAAATGACTTATTAATGAGAGAGATCAGAAGAAAATGGTCAGACTGGTTCAACAGGAATGCTGTGATAGTATAATTAAGCATTGTTACAAACGTGGTGAGCAGAAAAGCATCTTTAAACTTCCCTGATGTGATGTAGGAGGAGCACTGCCTGCCTTTTTTGTTCCCACCAGTTTCTCTCCAACTTCTAACATCAATCTGAGGCTATAATGGACACAGGGACTACAGTAGACCCAGGGACTACAGTGGACACAGTGACTACAATGGACACAGAGACTACAGTAGACACAGGGACTACAGTGGACACAGAGACTGCAATGGACACAGAGACTACAGTAGAAACAGGGACTATAGTGGACATAGACTACAATGGACACAGGGACTACAGTGGACACAGTGACACAGGGACTGCAATGGACACAGGGACTACAGTAGGCACTGGGACTATAGTGGACACAGGGACTATAATGGACACAGGGACTACAATGGACACAGGGACTACAATTGACACAGGGACGTAGTGACTACAATGGACACAGGGACTACAGTGAACACAGGGTCTATAGTGGACACAGTGACTACAATAGACACAGGGACTATAGTCGACACAGGGACTTCAATGGACACAGGAATACAGAGAATACAGTGGACACAGGGGAACAGAGACTACAGTGGACACAGGGACTACAATGGACACAGGGACACAGTGACTACAATGGACACAGAGACTACAGTGGACACAGGGACTACACTGGACACAGTGACTACAATGGACACAGAGACTACAGTGGACACAGAGACTACAGTGGACACAGGGACACAGAGATTACAGTGGACACAGAGATTATAGTGGACACAGAGACACAGAGACTACAGTGGACACAGAGACTACAGTGGACACCACAGGGGCACAGAGACTACAGTGAACACAGGGACTACAGTGGACACAGAGACTACAGTGGACACCACAGGGACACAGAGATTATAGTGGACACAGGGACTACAGTGGACACAGCGACTACAGTACATACAGGGACGCAGAGACTACAGTGGATACAGGGACACAGAGACTACAGTAGATACAGGGACACAGAGACTACAGTGGATACAGGGACACAGAGACTACAGTGGACACAGAGACTACAGTAGATACAGGGACACAGAGACTACAGTGGACACAGAGACTACAGTAGATACAGGGACACAGAGACTACAGTGGATACAGGGACACAGAGACTACAGTGGACACAGGGACTACAGTGGACACCACAGGGACACAGAGACTACAGGGAGACAGGGGTACCCAAACAGACAGCTGAACATTGAAAACATTCTGCCTAGTTTATTTATATATACACAAACAAAATCTATGTGTTTATGCCTATACATGATGGCTCATAAAATTCAGAAACCCAGTTTGTTCATAATTATAAACAGCTCATACATAATTCAAAAGACAAATACACGTGACATGTTATAACCACAAAGTTGTGATCATTAACTCAGTCTCATAAATAGTAAACAGGTCTCTTGCATTTGGAATGCATCATGAAAATTTAACCATGGTGAGCTCCATAATTATGTGTAACACATCAATATCAATGCCTCAAATTTAACACCTACCTATAAGTAACAAATAAAACTAGAAACTGGATGGATAATGCAAATTTAAATACACATTCCATGTGAACACTGATTTCAAATGTATTGACCCCCCCACCATAATTAGTTTGTGAGGCCTACTCTGGAGAGAATAACCGAAATGAATCTCTGTGTGTAATGTCTAAATTAAATTATATTGGATAACACTGTTAGATGGATCTTGGGCTCTCTTCTCTATGCAGAACATTTCACTCTTAGATTTTTATATCCTTTATATTTTATAAGTTAAAATCCAGAAACTAAAATTGAAACTAAAAAACTGATTTAGTTTCACTGCAGAGCTATCTGAGTTGATTTGGACAAGTCATTACCTTAACTTCATGACAAAGTCAACCATTTATTATGACCACTGCAACTAGTGCTGGTGGTCATATAGTTTATCTCAAACTTTGTTTGTTTCTTTCTTTCTTTCATTCATTCATTTTTATTCCTATGGGTGTTTGCTTGACGCTATCATATACTTAGACTTCACCAATCTACATGAAATGTGGTATGCTTGTAGCTCCACATACAGAAGTCTGATACAGAATATAAGGCTCGTGTCTCTGGGTGTGTGTTACCCTTCATGCTAGTGCCCCCTGAAATGGGATAGCGTTTTGGCAAAAAAATTGGCTATTTTTATTGGGTCTATGGCTAGTTTCTAGCAGTGTCCTAGCTCAAAGTACCATGAATTCAGGTCTACCAGCACTAGCTTTGGATATTCCTTAGTCAAGTTACTGACTAAGCACTCTTGTAATTGACTCTGGATAAGAGCATCTGCCAAGTGGCATAAATGTAAATGTAAATGCAAATTTCAAAGCAAAAATGTACCACTTCACTAGTGTTGTGTCAAGGCTCAATCTTCAGAAAATGTAACAACCTCCTTCACTACTACGTTCTTTAGACTCACAGCAAATTTCATGAAATTATATCCATAAAGGACACTGCAAATGACACATTTCAATATCTGAAGAAGTGCTTGAGCTACAATTTTGATATTTCACACCCTACACCACTACCATATTCTCTAGATGCATACCACATTTTGTGACATTATCTCCATAGGGGACACTGCAAATGCCACATTTCCATATTTCAAGAACGGCTTAAGCTACAATTTTGAGATTTGGTATGCATCTTTCACTTCATTTTTGCTCTTTCTCTCACTTCTCACACTGAGGTGGTCATATTACACACCACTATGTCGTATGCCTAGTTTAACACAGTTTTGGAGCCTGAGAGTAGTTTACAAAAAAAAAAAATGCATATAAAATATTGTATATTGAATTCTTAAAGGAAAGACATTTCTGTACAGTCAAGTCGTTTCTCCAGCTGCTTGTGTGTACTTATTTATTTTGCACTTTGCATATTTCTTTCTTCAATACTTGAAGCTGAGTGTAAGTGGTCTGACCTGTCCTATATAGGACTTTATTATTTATAAATGCCACAAGGAATTGCCCTTTAAAAATGGCACAATCATTCAGTAACTGTGTCACACACGCTGGACTATATCCAAAAACATGACATAATCAACTTTGCTTTGTAATAAGAAATGTATGGTCAGCTTCAGAATTATCGGCAACCAAGGTAAGGAAGACTGAGAAAAGATTATGAAAAATGGCCTTGAGGTTTATTATCTTAAACTCATCAATGAAGCAATTATCAAAACAATATTAAGAAATAGATTTTTCTTTACAAACCCATATATGTCACAATTATTTGCACTGCTAGAAAATGAAAATGAAGCATTTTGCCATGTTTTAAGCTTACCAGAGTATTTATGACCATTCACGAGCCATGCAGTCACTCAGTTACAGTGCGGTATAAACCCCCCCACAACAAAGTGTAATAATATAAGGCAGGTAATATCAAGTTAGATGAAAGGTTACTGCAGTTTAAAAACACACAAATATCAGAGTTTTTGAACTGTATTTGTGCATGTTTAATAACGTGAAATGTAAACTTACTGCAGGCTTAAAATACAATATGACATTTCTCCATGGCGCTTGACTTAATACAGCCCACAGAAGCAATTACTTGAAAAGCATGTAAGTGAAGGGCAGAATAATGTGTAAATGGAGTTTACATACGAAACCCCCAAATTTTGGGGTTGCTCCAGCTGAAGTGTGCAGCTGAATATACTTTCATTGCACACAAATAACAGACATAAGTTAAGGGGAGAACACATGTAGTGCACGTAAGTGCACTTTTTTGACTCATGTACATGAAAATATCACACCCATGTCTCCAAATCTATTAGATGTCTCCTCCGTGCCAACAAATTATTTACAAGGTGTGTCAGAAAACCTTTTCTTTCATTTAGGCACAAACATAAGCACCTGGACTGCACCAACTTTGAGTGGTCCTGTACTCAGATTTACACACACTTCAGAAGGCTAGGGTATACAAAATTTGGAGGACTGTTATACAGAAAAGAACATATATCCAGCTGTTCAGAATAGTGGAAGAACTTTGACATTGTTTGGCTCTTTTAACTGCAAAGGGCCTGTTAACCATGAAGTATATATTCGTGAAGTACTAGGAGACAGCCAAAACCAAAAATTGCACTGCTTCTGCCAAGATCTTCAAGGAAGACAATGATGCAAAGCTTACAGTGCTGTGCAAGTCACCCTAATAAGGCACCTTGATTTAAAAAAAAATACAAACTCTGTCTTAGATGTTTGTCACTTCTACATTATTGAGTCTGTATAAAAACATTCTGGATCACTTTTCCAAAACAGCAGTATATTTCTGATGGTATGTTGCATAATAGAGTTTTCAGACAAAAAAATAATGAAACTACACAAACTGTACCTAATGAAGCATTTTTAAACAGCAAAGAGTCATCACACCAAATATTGACTTTTTAATTTATTACTGTTAACTGGTATTTATAGTAGATTTTTAGAAAGTACAAATATATATTTCATTATATTTGAAAGCATCTTTGCTTTACTTTACATGTCAGTAAGACTTTAGCACAGAACTGTACATCCAATTCCACACTGAATAACCACAGACTCAGGCTTCTGACATAATCATACAGGCTTGAGCTGAAGATGAGGAGAGTCCATAAGAGAGAGCTATTCTGTAGGTGGTGGTGGATGTGTGGTCTTGGATTCTTTTACTTGAAAAGAAAAGGATCTCATCAAGCAGCAGAAGATTATAAAGTACTAAATATAGGGGTTCAGTTAATTGTGCCATGTGCTTTTGTTAAAATATATAATACAGTGCGAAAAGTCTATTGTTTTAGGTACAACTTTCCGTTCTGCATTATTGAGTCACTACAAAAAGATTTTATACCCACCAAAAAATTAAATGTTAAACAAAAATATTTGTATGTCAGTAACGAAAGCAACTCATTACATAACAGAGCATTTCGGTCAAAATACATAATAGTGGCTGCTGGGTTTTGCAAGTAAGTGTGACAATCAAAGTCTCCAGAAGAGCTGTGGCAGATTCTCCAAGACTCTCAGTAAAACTTACCAGCTAATTACTGTACAGTACGATGCAGAAGCCTTAGGCACATCCAAAGACTTGCTGTAAAGCAAAGACGCCTTTGAAAATAATGAAGATGTTTCTACATAAAAGAAAACACTATAAACTGGAGTTATAAACTAAAGGAACAGTTATAAACTAAAGGAAGTCCATATTTGGTTTGCCTTTTTCTTAGTGTTCTCAGGTACAACGTGTGCCCTTTTATATGGAAATTAGCTTTTAAGACTTTGACTGTCACACTTACTTCTTCTTTTTGCATGCAAAACCCAGCAGCTTACATTATGTTTCCATCAATAAGAAAAGTCATGCCTAAAAACAATAGGGTGCCTAAGACTTGTACTATACATATTTTTGATAAGGTTTTTAAAAAATATTTTCACAAGAATAAACATACATTTCGATTTCTCTCATTTTTTCTAATTAACTAATTAACCACAAAGACATTTTGCGCAACCTTTCTGAGATTAGCATATTTGAAAAAGGTAAGCATACTCACCAGCACATAGCCATCTTCCATGTAAAGGTTCATGAAGAGCAGAAAGGTGATAAGAATCACCAAAAAGGGGATGGTGGAGCGCTTACGGAAACACCTCATTTTATCCAGGTTCTTCAACAGAAGTCTCATGATGGAGACTGTATCACTCAGATCTGCCAAAAACAAACAAAACAGAGAGACAAAGTTACATCAGTGCTGAATGATCATCATACTGGATATGAGATCCAGCCACTAGAATGCCACAGTTTACATGTAGGAAAATGTCACAGATTCGATTCTTGCTTCACATCAGAAAGAACCTGGTGTTGAATAATACTGATTAGTTCTGGGTGGAAAATTTAGGCACGGTGGTAATCAGCAGCTCTCTATAAAGTGGATTGCCCAATGCTGTCTTGGCTATAAAAAGTCTAAGATGGTGTTGGGAATGGCAGAAGCAAATGCTGTCATGAAAAGAGGCTTAGCTCATTGTTGCAGAACACTGGTACAATCATGTCTTCAGAGAATTATCCCTAGGCTCAAACTGCATATATATTCACAAAAACTAGAGTATAATCTATTTGTTTGTAAGGCAATGCAGCGGGTAGAAATCTAAATATAAAGCCACTCTCTCAGGCACTACATACAGGAATTAACCTGACAACAATGTTTACTGATTTCAGATAAGAACAAAATGATGGGATTAATATTAAAGCCCACATAGTATTAGCAAGCTTGACACTAAGCATCTATTATTCATGCTTAAAGTCTCTGTACTACGTATTTTCCTGAAAATCCATAAAAAGAAAAAACATTTCCATCCATCCAGGACATGAAGAAATGGTTAACTAGCACTATGAACTAAGGTAGGATAAAATGTCCAACAGCAGAGGGCCACTTTGTTCTCAGTAGCCTTTATCTGAGGAAGAGTGGGTGCAATTGTAATCATCGTTTTGCTTGAAAAAAACAAAGAAATAGTGCTCCATTATGTACAGACTTGGGGTGCTCTTTCCAATGTTAGATAACACTAAACAAGCCAAAAATATATTTGAAACAAAAAGATTCAGGAAGAATAAGAAGTGCTATTAAAGATTCTTGTGAAAGCACTGTAGCCTTATCCTGACTCTTACAGACTCTTTTTCTATGGCCACCAGGGACCACTAATGGAATACAAAATAGCTCTATGCTAGATTCCGAGGCCAGATAAGTATCGATCTGGCTGACCACCAGTCTGCTTCACCAGGGAATAGGGCAGACTGCACTGAATGCCTGCACTAATAGCAATTTACATGTTCTGACTGAATGATGGTCTATTTCAACACCTGTATAGAAGTATCACAAAGCACCAGCTAAGGATCTTTATGGGGCTTTTTTAAAGAAGATATTGCCTGTTGTTATTGCAACATGATATCCTAGTAGGAACGCTGATTTAGTTGTCCTTGCTCTTTTGCCCTCTCATTATACATTTAAATTTTTATAGATGGCTTGATTTAGACATTAAATATTCACAGGGTGTCAAGAGAACAGACATTAGGTCATCTATCATCAAAACAAATGTTTTCCGGCTAGACTCACCATCAAGGTTGTTTCCGAACCTATGTCAGACTCTACTGCTCTCTTATCAACTCCAGTTATATTAGTAACCAATGTTAAATCTAATATCATTAACAAGGATCAGCAGTTTTCCACAAAAATTTCAAACCCAACTCTATCATACAACAAGTATGATAGAATTTCAGGTACTGGAAAAAGTTAAGCCTTTGTGTGAGAAAAAATGTCACTCTGGTGCTCATGCATTCCTGATTTACAGACATTATCCACTCTATAAGCCCCCTCTCCTTCTCTCAGTCTTTGCAATAAGGTATAACTTATATTTGAAATGCTTCTGTTCTGTACATAACAGACTCAGTGTCTACACTTACACGTTGCTGTGGAACTGCATTAGATTTAATTCATCGTTTTCTGGAAATCTTTGCCGCAAGATTTTGTAACCCAATCTGGCAAAACTGACCTTTCCACTACTCCTTTCCCAAGCAGGAGGATTAATGAACTAATTTGTTTCACAGATGCTCCAGAACATTACATGCAACTATAAAAGAGAACAAAATGGAAATAATAATAATCATAAGACATTTCAGGGCACCCCTGATTTTTTTTAAGTATACCAGCATGCCATTTTAAGATTTCTTACCTATTTAATAGACACGCTGATTGCATGAACATTTGATTCCAAAACCGGGTACAAAGTCAGCTTTACTCCGAACGTGTTCTTTAATTAAATCTCTACAAGGATGTATTCAGATTACAAAATGAAATCTTGTACAAAATAATAGTGATGGTGCATAGACACATTCTTGAGTGCTACACCCTTGAACTTGTCTTTCCCTACTTGCCCCAACTGCACTATTGTTAATAAACAGAGAAGAAAAATATACCACTTTGCCAGACCAATGGAGGTTTACTGTACAATTACACAATTGGATGGTTTTTAAATTTTCTAGTTCATGCTGTTTTGCATCTGACTGGCACTGAGGTTATGTCATGATAATGCAGATTAATGGTGGCTCAGGATCCTTTCAGCTGGTTAGGCTGCAGGTGGACTCGGGGAAGCTGCTTCACACTTTACTGCTGATGCGGTGAGAGAAACTGGGGCAGGAATCTACACAGACCTTTCAGAATATAATGTATATACAGTGTAGCAAAGAATACAACCAGGCGACACACTCCTGATTAACGCGAAGATCCGGCATGTAGAACTGCAATAGATTGTGTGCAAGGGAAAAAAGCTTTCTTCGTTTCACAATGAAAGGCATTTCTTTATTTCTGAAAGGGAGCGATTCATAAATACATTATGCATGTCAAGCTTTCTCACCCCCTCAGATCGCCTTTTACAAACTCCATCCTCATTAGACATGCCTTCTGCCTGACTGCAAAATGTCTATTAGAAATGTATTATGCTGTGCTGCTATCACTCTTCACTTAACTCAAAGGAACTAAACTCTACTATCCATAAGTTCAACAATTCTGAATGAACAAATCCTCTGATACAAGGATTAAAGATATTGTAGAATTTTGTCAATTAATTGCTTCTGACAGGGGCCAGATTGAGCAAGATTGAGCTTGTTGTCTGCCAAGGATCTCACTTCTGTGGGTTTTGATGGGAATGGCTATTCAACTACTCATCACCTAGCACAGAGGAAACATCGCAATGGCACATTAAGATGTACTCAACTCAACTCAACTTTATTTATAAAGCACTTTAAGAATGTCAGCCGAAACAAAGTGCTGTACATTAAATATGGATAAAACATACACATAAAAACAAATACTAAGGACTATGAGACAATAAAACTAATATTAAAAAAAGATTAATAAAACACAAAAAACAGTAAAAATGGATAAATAAAAACAAATAAAACAATAAAACCTAAGACATACAGAGTCTCATGCTGAGTTGAAAGCCAATGAGTAAAAGTGGGTTTTAAGACTGGTTTTAAAAATGGA
>JAOTRJ010000038.1:25674398-25684758 GCA_028564905.1 Leptodoras praelongus | reverse complement strand
CATGTTAAATATTGAAATGCGATTAAAATGTGATTAATTTCGATTAATTAATTACAAAGCTTCTAATTAATTAGATTTTTTTTTAATCGAGTCCCACCCCTAGTTTTTACTCATCTTTAATCAGTCTGTATATTTCCATAAATAAACAAATATGCTCAAAAATCAACCATACAAAAAAAAAAACCACTGATAGGTGAAAGGAATAACACTGATTGGCTTGTTCCAATGGCACCTGTCAAGGGGTGTAATACACAGTATTAGGCAGCAAGTGAACAGTCAATTCTTGAAGTTAATGTGTTCGAAGCAGGTGTGAGGATCTGATTGACTTTTACAAAGGGCAGATAGTAATAGCTAGGTCTCCAAAATGGCAGGTGTTCCCAGCATACAGTGGGAGTTAGTACCTATCAGATGTGGTCCAAGCTAGGACAACTCGTAAATCAGTGACAGGGTCACTGATGTGCATGGGGAGTGAAGGCTATCCGGTCTGGTCTGATCCCACATAAGAGCTACTTTAGCATAGATTGGTGAAAAAGTTAATGCTGTAACTTTATGATAGAAAGGTGTCAGAACGCATAGTATATCACAGTTTGTTGTGTATGGGGCTGCGTAGTTGGAGACCTGTTAGAGCACCCATGCTGACCCACGTACACCAATGAAAGTCCTGACATTAGACACATGAGCATCGGAACTGGACAATGGAGCAATAGTAAAAGGTGGTCTGTGGTTTTCTTTTACATCATGTGGACACCTGGGTAAGTGATGGCACCAGGATGCACTAATGAAAGAAGGCAAGACGGCGGACACAGTGTGGACAATGTTCTGCTGGGAAACCTTCAGGCCCAGCATTCATGTGGATGTTACTTTGACACGTACCACCTACCTAAACATTGCTGCAGATCAAGTTCATCCCTGCCCCTGTGGGTGCCATAGTAATGAGATAGTCAATGTCATACACTTCATCTGTCAGTGGGTTTAATGTTATTATCGTGTCTATGTGTGTGTGTGTAGGTGTATGTATATAAGCCTTTGGTGGTATAGGAGGGAGGAATAAACCACTTAGTGTCATGCTGTTTTGAGTGATTTAGCTTGACTTAACTCGAGTGATCATTTTCCTATAACAGCGCACTACATCATAGTTCTTCTAATGATGCATTTCATCTGAAAGGAATGAAGAGCTTCTTTAGAGCTGCAGATGACCTACAATTGTGACTGAGATGTTTACATCTTACAGACATGACTAATATGAAGATTTTCTTTGTCTACAGTTGGCCTTAGCCTATTTTCCCTCTGGTAGTGAGTGATTACTTGGAAGATTTTTTTTTTGAGACCGCCCATCCTCCTGCTGGAGAACTGGGCACAGTCCAGCCTGCAGCGAGACCCAGCTGCACAAAGGAAGACTGCCTCTGCGAAACACTGCCTTGATGCTGGCTACAGAGATGCTCTATAAATACTGAGTTTCTTAACAAAGGCAGAAAAGAATGCAGATTGTCCAAATGAGCCACAGACCCAACAACAATCCAAAGCATCACAAATGCAAAGAGTTTATTAATGGGACAAGCTACACTCGCTAGCCTCCATAGCCTTTCTATCTATTTTGGACACCTGGTAATTACCACCCACTACCTAGCTCTCCCCTATTATATGACAACCACCAGCCAGGGAGGATGAAGTCTCACAAGTGTTTCCTCCGAAACGTGTGCCAGTCACCAGATCTTTTCAAACTGCTGCTCGTGCTGAGTCACAGAGCAACATGACACACTCACACTATTGGCCCTCTTCTGCAAAACAGATCTCACAGACGCCCATCATTGGCTAGTAGGACTGTTGACAGGGAGGATAGAATCTGATTCATGAAATAGTTCATGTTATGAGTAAAAATGATGACATAAATAAGATGATGACACAAATAATGATATAAATAAGGCATACAACATTTTACAATCATATACACCTATATTATACCTCATATATAGTACCTCTAATTTGCCTATGAACTATGAACTAGCAATTTATGTAATATATGCAGGTTATTTGTGTACTGTGATAGTGAAGGAAAGAGCATCCAGTGGAACATGGAAATAAATATTCAGTGAAGTGGAGTTGCTTTGTTTTGAGGATGGAAGAATGCTGGGATTTGTTTTATTAAAAAAAATCCAGCCTCACCTTCAGATAGTTATATGAATGTTATGTCAATGCTGCAATGCTTCGCAGAGAGCTGCCTACAAACCCGGCTACTGAAGACGACAACATATATTAACTCTATCACGTTTCATATTCACCCTCCTACTGATTACACACACCTGGAATCACTTACACAATCATGCCAACAGTATAAAAGGACATTGCACCACCACGGTGTGAAGTATAGACTCAGTGTTTTCCTACCTGAGCTTAAATAGGTTTCAGAGATTTAACTGAATCAGTTTGAACTAAATCTTTATTTAAAAAATGTTTAATATTACTTGAATGTAAATATTCAGTATTCAGCAACTGGTTTTTCCTCTCAGATTCCTCTTCTAAAAAGACCTTGTTATTCACAACGTCCTCTTCTCCCCTTTTCTCCAACGTCCACAGTAGTGACGTATTTCAAATATTGAGTTACACAGGCCTTCAAGTGTTGTGGTTTAAGCATTGGGTGACCTGATTTGGCGGCTGTGCGCTGGTGCGATGTTCTGAAGGTGCCATGTCTAGGGGCTCACTGTCAGTACCATGAGGCCGGGAGCTGCAAGTCCACCTTTAAGGACACTGTGACACAAGAATTTCTGTCTGCAGTGAGCGTAATGAGGACTGGAGGCATGAGAAATGATTTATGTTTGAATGAATCTCTCACAGGCCCTTCTCACCAGTTAGCACTTTGACCCAGATTACAGTTTTAGAGAGGCCTGGAGACCAGAAGGCCGCTGTGATACCGCCTGCTCAGCTCTGCACTGAAATTCAGATTCGGTCACACTGTTCATTTCTCCACATGCATGAGCAATGCATTTGTGTATGTCTCTATATATTGCAGATCCCGTAATGCCACATAAGCTTCCGTTCAATGGTGTATTAAATTATTGAATATTAAAAGCAGCAAATTTACAGGCACTTATGGGCTTTCTTGAAGCCTACATTTATCAGCAGCCAGTCAGCAAACAGACCTTTTTCAACCACAGACCAAACTACTTCCTAAAATCTCCCCATTTCTCTCTGTCGGTGAGGGGAAATCTGTGGGCACATGCCGTTTCCTCAAAAGCTCTGGGAAAAAAGGCCAAGGTGACTTACAGGATGTGTGTTGATGAGAAAATGGCTGCAGGGTGAGCATCCAGTGACAGATAACATGAAAAAGCACTATCTCCCCTCAGCACATTTAGTGGGGAAGAAAGTCCACAGCAGTCTCAAAACAGCATTTCTCTTTTTTTCTCTCTCTGTCTAAGAAATGAAGACTTATGAATAGTCTTAATTTTCCCTTGCTCAAAAAGCCCTGGAGGCTGAGGGTGAAAAGTGTATTTGTCAGTTAAATTTTGAACTTTATCCATTTCTTGTACTTTGGATAGAAAACAAAACTAGATAAAATATTGTCAGCAGTTTAAAATGTCTCAGACCAACTTGTGATGTTGGCAAAGTTGGTGCAACATGCTAACACTTCCAGAACCAGAAGCAAATTCACTTTGTGAACAAATTGGTTTCCAATATTATTTCGTCATAATGAGTGTAGATTTTGAGTTCATTTTAAAACCACTGGACCGGTCTTTAACCATTTGGCGTTGACCACCGTATGACGTAAAGCTGTAAACAACTGTTAACAGACTGCAATGCCACACCATGTCGGTAAATGATGACTGCAGATTTTGTAAAGTAAAATTAAGGATACATGGAGCATTACACCATTCTGAACTAATATATGATTTCAAACCTGTGGATAACATTGGCAACACATTCAATCAACTTGTAAAATTGGGTGTAAAGCTGCACAGCATGTCGCATCGATCTAACACAGCCTATCACAAATGCAGTGGGTATTTTAGGATTTTCCCAAATCCCTCTGGCAGTAAGGCAACAATGTCTTTGCCCTTGATGAATAATTTTAGACATTCTTCTAGCTCTGGCTCCAATTCCTTGATATTTGCTGGTGTTGCTACTACTGCTCCTATCGCTTAATCTAGCTTTAGTGCTCCTGCAATTGCTGGAACTGCATTTCAAAACAGCCACCCACACTGGGTGCTGATTGGTGGGCTTCTCAGAATGGCCCAGCAGTTCATTTTGTGAAGAACAGTTCCAGACTGTAATCTCAGTGAAAACCGGGAGCAATACATGGGCAGAGCCAAGCTACTGCCAGCATACCTCAGAGGTGAACAAAAATTGGGCAGGGGGTTGAGGGGAATTTTTCCAGAGCTGACATTGTAAAATTACTTCTGAAATTATTTACTGTCATTACTTTGTACTTTTTTTCTTTTTTGCCTCAGCCCACTAAAGTACCCTGTATGGCAATATAGACCACATTAAGTGATGTGTGTGGAAAAAAATAGATCCATATGAGAAGCTATTCGAAATGCTAAAATAAGTATAACCTTTTTATAACACAGAAGTGTTGGCTTATGAACCTGTGTAGGCTTGCATATACACTAACATCAGTCTTGCATGTGTCAGTGCATGGTAATGGAAGGTTGTGTAAAGTTTATTAACGCTAAAGGCTTCCACATGTTATTTAGGAATGATGGATGAATTCCTTAAAGTGGAATTTAATATTAATGTCTATTAATAATAACTTTGTGTTGTGACTTGTGCTTGGACAGCATGTCCCCTGGCTATCATAAGACCACATGCAATATTTCAAACCCATTTAGCTGTAGAATGATGTTATATAAACCAGCAAAACGTATTCCTTAAAACAAATGAGGCAGACGATCACACAACTGTATAGGATGTCTTTTGCATGCATAAAATTCTCTTCACTGGAACTAAGATCTTTAAACATGTTCTAACATGACAATGTGCACAAAGTGAGGTCCATGGAGCCATTGATAGAATCATTTGGAACAGTTGGTAAATTCCGAAAATGATTGAAAGTTAAAGTTAAAACAATCCCTTTATTACAGAACAGGTTAGATGAGGATAAGAATGGAAATTTCCAAAAGCTTCTGTGTCTGTGTGCAGAATATTGACCTAGTCTTGTCTGTGGTACCAAGAGTAGGTGTTGATGCCAGGCCCGAAGCGCTAATGAAAACATAGTGAAAAACTATTTTAGTTTTTATTTAGAAGATAATGGTGTTCAAATGATGGTGTAAGTAATGAGCCTTTGAATTGATTTGGTTGGTTTCTTATCACCCATAGTCAAGTATATAAAAATGACATTGTATTTTGCATTTGAATCAGGATCAATGCCCAGCATGCAGAGGCATAACATGCCAGAGGCAAAAGACAGTTTTAATTTAAAGAAGATGTACAGTATTCGAGATTTTAGTGTCTGGTGTGACACCATGCTTTGCCAAGGTTGTAGTGGAAGAACTTGAGTGGCCTGCTTAAAACCCTGACCTCAACCCCCAGTGAACACCTTTGGGATCAGGTGCCCAGTCTTCTCACCCGATATCACCACCCAACCTCATTAATGCAATTTTGGCTCAATGTCCACAAAATCTAGTGGAAAGCTTTTCTCAAAAAGAGTTGTCACTATTATAACAATAAAGGAAGACTGTATCTGGAATGTGGCCAGGTGTCCACATACTTTTGGCCATATAATGTGCAGCATTACACTTGCACAAGCTGCCTTCATTAAGTCGATGTCACAATGAAACATGACTAGCAAACTAAATTTACAACATATCATTTCTCTCATAATTGAAATCCATATTGAAATGATGACACAGAGCTGTCTTACGTCAGCAGAATGGGGGTCAGTCTCTAATCCTGTAATGCGGTTTTCTGAACTGGCATCCATACAACAATCTCAGTTTGCTTCATCCATGGGGTCTCCTTATGATTTAGGTCTTTTTCATAATTTGGCATAAGATGGGTTTGAGTGGTGTGAGAGTGTGAGACAGGACCTGAAAGAGCGAGTCCCATGCCAGAAACAAGATTGTTGGCAACCCTGTCACTGTCCTTCGGCAAATGCCCTGACTATATCTACTTTTTGTGCCAATGTCCTGACTCTGCTGTCACCATGTTTCAATCTGTTCTTTCTTCCTAATGAAGACTCTACAGAATAAAGCATTGAATCAGCTTTTTTCACTTTAGTGCAACGGAAACATGTCATTTTCTCACTTTTTGCATATTTTAAAGTGGTATTCAAATAAACGATAGATTTATAAAGTTACAGAGAACAAACCATGGGGAAATAAATCTTACTTTACACTATAAATGTACACTCAAAATAACTGAATTTCTATCCTATTATAGAATAGTAGTTCTTAGTTCTATTCACAGCAACTATGTGCATTCAAAAAATATTATCAAAACATACAGAAGATTTATAGAATGCAGTTATATAAAATAATAAGAAGGAGTGTGTGTGTGATGTACAATACAATACACACAAGTCAGAAAGGTTTGGATCGCTACAAATTACTAGACATGGCAGTGAATATGATGCACTCACACAACCTTATTAACCAAAGCCTGAGATCCAGATCAGTGTGTGTTCTGGATAAGCAGTGGGCTAGCATATTGCAATCCATGTAATCCAAACAAAAAGCCTTACAATGGTCTTACTCCAGCTCTTCACAACACAGTCTGGCCAAGTTTCAAAGCCCAGATGTATTCTTCATGAAAATTTGATGAGGTCAACTATATGACTTCTCTAATCCCCTTTTCCTCCATTACATAAGCAGACAGGTGACAAATTAAAGAAAAAAAACTCAACATCAATTATCTTAGTAAAGTCTTGGACCTCCGTGAAGTGCCACAACATCTTATATGCCCATTTAAGGTTCCTTTGGAACTGTACTGGATTCATCCAAAAGATATTTCTTCAATCTGTGTTTTTTAATAGTGGTGGAGACTACATTTCTAACATATCAGTCCAAATAGGGTAGAGTTTTGGTTACTGTGAAAGTCATAAGATAAGATATACATCATTGTCGTACTCATTAAACCATTCACTGAGCTCTTGTGTCCTGTGGATGGGGGTGGAGTCATCCTGGAAGAGACCCCTCCCTTCAGCAGAGAACTGTTTCATCATAGGATAAAGGCAGTGGAAAAGCTCTTCGTTTATACTTGTAATCATATGTATAATCATATAATATTAGCCAAATGTTAATCTTCATAGTCCTTCATAGTCAAGTCCTCATCCATAACTCATATTTCAAGTTCCACTTACCTCTTTTAAGGGACCAACCATTTAAAAAAAGAATTATGCTCCATTTGCATGTTCACCACCCAACTCAGCTCCATATACACTGAATTACCAGAAAAACTGATATGGACCTATGCACATCATCGGTTGCGTCCGCCAGTTTGTATATAAAGCGATAGACATCTATGGAAGCTTCTAGAGCTGTTTCTGCAGGTGATTTTCTGATCTTTCAGTATGGTTTAACAGTCGGAGCTCGTGAGATGAGTGATAGCATTTCGGAGGAAGAAACAAAGTTTGGGTTTTCACATACAGTATAAGCATTTCAAGCGTGTACCGTGACTACAATAATTCTGGCAAAACCTTGAACTTATGACAGCAGTGTGTCTGTAAAAAGACAAAATAATCTGAATTAAATGTAATACATTTCTGCAAACAAAGGTACAGTCTAGGTGCACACTGTGTGTCTGTGATCTACAGAATCATGGAAAAGATTAGAGGAGGGAAAGGGTGATTTTGGAGTGGATAATCTCCAAACATCAAAAATGTGTGGGCACTGTGGTGACCTTGTTTCTTACTGAAAGGCTGTGAAAAAGATGAAAAATGTACCTACCTTTTGTAACGCCCAATTTCTGGCTCATTTTGTGTGCGTACTGAGATGTAGTTGGGTTGGGGAATTTTCTGAAACCTGGCGACCTTGGTTAATGATATTAGCTTTCTATACATGTGTCAAAGAAAACCATCAAAATCAGATGCTAGTCTGTATGCTGTATGATTATACTAAAAATGCAGTAGATAGTAGCCGATAGCAAAAGTCAGCCATGATAGATTCAGACAAAATAAAGCTAAAAGGCTATGCAATTATTAATGGTCATGAGCTGCTGCTGGATATAGGTGATCAGTCAAAATCTTGTTTTTTGTATGGATTTGCAGTGACTCTTCTATTAAAGTGAGTCACAAGTGGCCCCAAATCATGCCAACAAAATGCCGGTACAGCATAACAAGGCAAGCGTTTTTCCTTTAATTTGTCACCAGTATGTACAATACCAGCCACCCTCACTGCATTAAATACATGTACTGTCTTTTACTTAAGAATAAAGCCAATCCACAGGAACATTGCTTACTTTTATGTAGTCATTATCATCTGATGAATTAAATCTTACTATTGCCAGAGGAAAGGACTACTTGTAGGTCCAGATTTATCACATTATGTAATTATGAACTGCTCTGAGATTGCCATTCTTTTTTTTCCCCAGCCTCCCTATTAAGTTAATGATTCTTAATCATGAGCAAGCTCCTTTCTGCACTCCACAATACTGTTAATCACTTAAGTGTGCTTCCATTAATACGAGGCAGCTATCTTTTATATTCAGACTATCGTTGTGCAAACAATGGATGTACTACAGTGTGCAGGAATTGGAAATATCTTAGCAGACGTACATTTCCATAGAGCTGATCACTGCTATTTAGAATAGTTAATGAGAAGCTGTCTGAGGACAACATTATCTGATTTTTTTTTTTTCTTAGCAACCTTCCCCAGGCTGGGAGAGAAAGAAAGTGGGTATTTTCTCCTTCACTAAAGCCTGTTTAGACTGATACCCTGACAGAATTAAATGAGGCTGTAGCACATTTGTAAAGCAATCAGTCCTTAATTAATGAGCACTATTTTGTTCAGTGACATTTCTGCTTGTAGCTATGTGGAATAACTTTCAGCCTGCAATCATTCTTCCAGTTTTTAATTCGCGTAAATCAGCATCATGCTGCAGAATTCAACCCTAGAATCCGCAAAAGGTTACACATGAGTGCGTGATGCCAACTACCAAGTTTCCAATGTCAGAAAACTTACATCCAAAAATGCAGGAGAAGATACAAATCCTCCAGATTTTTAGGTCGACGGTTTATAAATTTTTTATTTTTTTGGGGGGGTGACAGTTTACCAGTTTGACTTTGAAATGTCTCAGTAAGTCATGGATGCTTTTTTGTTGTTGTCCTTAACAAAAGAAAAAAAAAATCTTGCACGAATGTTCCAGATGCAGAAATGAAATAAACAGATGTCTGTCTGAACGTTGTGGTATACTCAGAAGCATAATCTACATCATTAATTTAGCTTATGTCTTAGAGAACATGTTTTCAGCACTAACAGGAGAAAGACAGAACAACAGCTCTTATAGTGAAAAGGAATATCAAAGCGAGGAGCTGCACAGAGTCCCTTTGCTTTTATTATTTATAACAGCACAGTAGATTTAGAAGGTAGAAATTGTCTATCACTTCCTCCTTCCCTTTCTATCTCTTTCTTTTTCATATGGTCTCTCTCTCTCTCTCTCTCTATGCGTAGTTCATCTTTTCACACCGGCCTGAAACTCATTATTCTAAAGAGGAACTTTCAGACACCAATTCAGAATCATTTTTGTCACCCCACCCCCTTCCCCCCACCCCTCATCTGCATAGAACAGTTTGTTTTTCCACACATTTTCTCCTTCTCCTAATCTGGTTCACATATTCTTGATTCTGCACTTTTTGTATCCACGTCCCTCAAACTACTTGCAAGCTTCCAGGAAATGAATATGCATCAGTGAATATTGCAGGGGATCCATTTGCATGGTGGAATGTTAATGAAGAGAAAGTGCTCTTAAAAAAACACAATTAATCTTATGTAAAATGCCTGTTCAATGCCTCTAATTAGATGCCATTTAATAACCGGGTATGTTGTGCAACAAAGCCGTTTGGTAAACACTATTGTTCATTTGTTTGATGACACACAGAGGAGAAAGGGCTGATTTTGCTTGCGGAAAATGAACCAGTCATTTCTTTTATCTTAAATACACCTGCCCTGTGAATGTTTCCCATATGGGTCGCTTGAACTTAACCTTCGCCAACAAGGCTCTTTTACATATCAAAATGTATCAAATTAATAATGAATCTGTGGTTGAGGAAACAGTCTCTTATTTATTTCGAGGGGAAATTTATTACATGATATACAGGGGTTAGACAATGAAACTGAAACACCTGTCATTTTAGGGTAGGAGGTTTCATGGCTAAATTGGACCAGCCTGGTGGCCAATCTTCATTAATTGCACATTGCACCAGTAAGAGCAG
>JAOTRJ010000038.1:25522037-25535135 GCA_028564905.1 Leptodoras praelongus | reverse complement strand
CAGCGGCTTCGGCTTAGTTTATGTTTACGTTTTGTTTGTTGTTTTTGCTCCTTCACTCTGTGCGGCTTTTTGTGTTGGTTTTGGACTACCCTGTAAATAAACCCTGCACTTGCTTCCGTATCTCTGAGTTTTGAGACTGGTTCGTTACAGCGGTAAGTAATTTGCAGGTTAATGCATAGCTAACTGTTAGCTTAGAAGTTGTGCTATTTTATTTGCCAGTTTAACATCAGTGCTGCTAGTGGGCCTTTAGACTTGTAGTTAAGGCTACAGAGAACACCTCGATAAAGAAATACAGGTTGGTCTGCTTGGTATGATTTGGTAATAAACAGTAACTGCTAAAAAGCCCTTCCCGTGTCTGCATGTGTTTACTCCAGGTAGACCAGTTTGCTCCCACAGTCCAAAGACATACACATTAGGTGAACTGGACATACAAAATCGCCCCATGATTGTGTTTGAAAGTTTAACTTGTGTACTGATGAAAATACTTGTTTATGAGTATTGAGGCTAAAATGACATAAAAATAAAAAAACAACAAACCAGCAAATCTATAAGCAGATATATGTGTGTATGTACCATGTCTTTACGGGGACCAAAAGGGATGGGAATATCTTATTTTTTTGTACTTTATGGGGACATTTTGCTCATACCCATAAGGAAAGTGTGTTGTTGTTGTTATAGTTTTTAACAAAAGTTGCCTCTTCATTACTGAGGTTAAGGCTAGTGTAAGGGTTAGGGTTAGCATTAATTAGGAGCAGTAATAATTACAAGTATATAAGTACAAACGTGTGTGTGTGTGTGTGAAATAACATTAGTTATCATTACAACTGGTTTGTTTTTCCAAAGTTAACACACCATTACAGTACACACTCTGCCAGTAGTAGCAGTAGCAAATCAAATTAAGTAATTAGCTTAACTGCCAAAAATCTACATTATACTGTTATTATGTTTCAATTACTGTATTTTTTTCCGTATTCAGTTAATTGACTGCCACAGTGAAATAAGAGCATGTTTGCAAATGTTGAAATTAAAAACTGAAAAAAGTAGTTGAATTTGTATGATGTCAGTAGAATGTATGTATATAGAAGGATGTATGTATATTAGTACCAGCATGAGCAGAGATCAGAGTAAATGTTCATCGATTACTACAAATGTGCTTGCTGCATAGATAAAAAGATGTTTTGTCCAAAAGTTTCCAGGGTAGGTTAAGAATATGTTAGAAGAAACTTCCTTTTTTCCATACATTGTTCACTTGACAGGTAAGCAGGATCTGTGCATCATAAGAAACATAACCTCATGAGAAATAAGGTTTAATTTGAAGGGTTTTTTTTTCACTTGTTTTTGAAGTGAGGTGTCTTGAACTTGAAAGGAAAAGAGAGAACAGAATACGCTCGTTTACATTCCACCTGCTGGTACACTGAGACCTGGGACTCTCACAGAGGCATGGAAAATATAGTTTTTCTGTGATGGAGGATTTATTTTGCCCATGTCATGCTCATCTTTTGAAAAGAGAAGTGGGCATTCATATCTATGACTCCAAGCAGTTTGAAGAGCGTAGAGTCAAACCCGTAAACAGTATGAATGCATTAGTCCATATTCCAGTTTCCAAATGAATATTATTAGTGGCATTTAATGCCGCTGTGTGATACTGCATAAGACCTTGAGACTTTTCAGAATGAATTCGCCAGCTTTATTTAATATCCAGTTTCTCTTGCAACCTTCAAGGTGCATCTGAAGATTCAGCTCATCCAGGAATGGACTACAAATTGAAACAGCTTGACAATCCCCCTTGAGTCTGTTTTTACCTTTAGGTCCATGTGCGTCTCTGTCTGCTCCTACTTGTTAATACAAACCAGACTTTTTCATAGCGAACTGGAGTCTACCTCATTTGCATTTCACTTCATTAAAAGTATCTACAAAATGAATTACTGTAAATGCAATTTGCTCCATTAGGTGCAATTTAGCAAGGCTTCAGATTCTCAAACCACTGTGCTTTTAGTCGACTTTGATCAGTATCTGAATTACCACTAAATCCCCAGCACTCTTCTCTTAGGTGGCCATTTGGAGTGACAAGAAGCATCACTTCAGTCAAGTGTTGGTGTTTCACTGTGCTGTGAGTCAGAAAGTGATGTATAAGCATCTTGTCAGAGCTGCCTGACCGATACATTCCGCCAGTGAGGCACGGCTCAGTCAAGAGGAACTGTGCAAAAGTGGATGTTGACTGTTTCTCTTGCATAATGGAAAGTGCTGACCCAAGATGATGGATGACTTTGAGCTGGTTTCACTCAATGCAAAGTGACTACAGAAACAACTGACAAGTTCTAGCTGATTCTGTGTGTATTCCAAGAAAGAAACTATGACCTAGAAAGGAAAATAAGATGGACTTTGCAAAGTTTAAAATTTCATTTCAGCCAGTGAATTTTACAGAAAACCTCTAAAATGCCTTTATTAGCTACAGGAAGATCTGAGGAATGGTATGTACAAAAAACCTTGTTTTACTTCTAACATACAATACAACAGTCATTTTTCTCCAAAAGATACTAATAGCTTCTATTGGCTACGTAGAGTTTAGATTAGATGAACAGTGCTCACTTTAGCCAGACATTAAATGCAGGCACATTTGAGAGAGCTGTACTTCCATACCAAGGCTGAATTTATTGTTAATTACAGCTGATTTCAAATGGATGCAAAAAAACCCTTAGGCACTATGCTAGACATCAGCTACATACACCCTTGCTAAAAAAAAAAGAGACAAAAACAGAACAAAAAAATAAACACTACATTTTTTTCCTCTTGAACACAAATAGAACTGCCTCAGGGAGCTACAATTAAAGGCAAACAAACTCCTATATAACACTAGCTAAAACTAACCCACAGGTTAGTTATGATATCACTCCAGCACTTATATCATACGATACAGTTTCTAGGACAGTAGATCATAAATGCAGGACTCAATGCCCTCATAATGCCCTTTATACATTTCTCTTCACAAAACTAAATTTTATACAAGCATACACAGTAAAATAATTACCTCTCTTAAAAACACATTCTAAGTAACAGACACTAAATAGGTGCTTGGGAAGATTTTTTTCCCTTTAACGTCAACTGACTTTCTTCTAACAGTCTTTTCTTTCCTTTTTTTATAACAATAACTATATGACACAGTTATGGTCTTTGTTTCTCTCATTTTCCTTGCCTTTCTGTCTGTCCAGACAAACTAATCACCTATCTGGGGTTTTCCAGTCTGTTTGGGCCTCCCTGTAGGCTTTTGGGTCACAGGAGATCCAATAAAAACTCATTGGGATTTTGTCTGCTCATTGCTACCCTGGTGTTAACCCCAGTGAAAGTTATGGGTGCAACTGATGGAGATCCAAATAGACTAACAGTGCTCTGAGGGGTAGCTCCGAGACCATCCATTCATTTTCCACTCCCTGTTTCCTCATCAAAAAGGTGGGGCAGGTCCCAGTTGGGTTCAGTCCCCATTACAGACAGCAGAGTTTCTAAACATTATCTTTGTGGTCTGATTAACCTTTAAGTGCAATCAGCTGTAGTGTCAAAGATCCTTTGCAGATGGCTTTGGGCTATTCAACTTGCCCCTCAGACTGTGGTCTGAAAGCTGGTGTGTTTTTTTCCCAATACACTGCTCATACTTCAGACATAAAACTGGAGCCATGATCATTGTGCAAGGCATGGGGAGCTCCATAGTGCACTTACACACTCTGCACTGAATATATCAGCTGTGACAGTTTGCTTGTTGACCCATTTTGTGAAATAATCCTGCACCATTAATGTGTATCCATTATTTCATTCCATCTTGTTCAAGGAGCCTATTACATCAATGGGGATGCTGTCCATGGGTGTGCAGTCTTTGCAGAAGAGCTGATGTAATATAGCACCATAGCAAGGCATCCTCATTTACATGGTATTTGTTTTACTGAGATGGAGGAGGCTTAGGGTACTCTGTAAATGTGTATGGCATTACGGTATGCACTAAATGTTTATGGCAGCAGCATCTGTGAGTATCCTCGATACAGTAAAAACACCTTAGACGAATGTTCTCCTGAAAGCACAGCATATTCCAAAGAGGTCTTGTATGTTTTGGTTGCTGGAATGCAGGATGACAGTTCTCATCATGAAGGGCACTGTTTCAGCCAACTCCACAGAGATAATGTCTGGGTTTGATTGATGTGTTGCAAATGGGTACAGGTCCAATTATTGAATTGCCCTCCATCTGTACCCCACTGGATGGCTCAACAAAACAGGCAGACACTGGCTTTTCAGTGGCTCATAGCATTCTGCCTGATGATGTAATCACCACCTAAGAGTTGTATTTTTCATGTTTCTCAAAGCAACAAGTCAGCTGCCTCTCAGGTTCAAATGTGTATATAGGTTTATACAAGTTGCTATGGTTCCTTCATGCAGTGAAAGGTATTGCTGGAAATGGGGTGGCAGTTCAACAAGAGTGTGTGAAGGCGCTGAAAGCGAAGTCTTTTACAAATCATCAGTATAATGAAGCAAGGGTGATAAACTAATGAACTTGAAAATGTGAACAATTTAAAGACATTCTGAGGAGTATTCTAGAGACGTTGTGGAGCAATTTGATGTGTAGATTGTAGTTGAGATAAGTGATCTGTCTCTGGAATAGAGAGCACTTAGTAGGCTTTAGTTGTAGGTTGACATAGCCTATTGGACACTTGTCCAAGGTGCTCTAGCACCTCTGCCATGGCATTAAGGTACACTAGAACAGGTTTTCCATTGCATGCTGACCAGGATGTGATGCAACAAATACATTATGTAACCCAAAAGACATTTTGTTCCACTCCAAGAGGCCTTACCAGCTGCAGAAAGCTGTGTTCATTGCATGCTCTGGAGATGAATACCAGTCATGCTCCACTAGTCAAAAGCAAGGTCTCAACCATTTGGCACTAGAATGTGTACTTAGATCATCTTATTTACTGGGCCATGAGTATGTGTCATTGACAGTGCAATTATTCAGGGTCTTTCTTACACACCTCGACAATTGGCAGTGCTTAGCTACTGTAACTGTGATGAGTCAGCCTTGAGTGGAAGCATTGCATCTGCCTGTCTGCATCCACCTGGCCATAAAGCTTGGTGGGTGCTTCACCGGAGGTCCAACAACAATCTGGATTTTAGGGATCAGCGCCACCTCTCCTGATTCAGGCCTTCAGAAACAAACATTTCCTGTTAGAATATATTTACAGCCTAGCTCTAAAACAGTTGTGCATAAAATGTTCTTGGTTTGTGCTGCTCCCCCATCAGCCTCCCAAAATAAAGACATGTCCACAACTCCCCCTGAAAGCAATAGCAACAAATAGCCTCATAGAACATTAGCCACAGTGAAATTGGTGCAGACTGTATAACTGCCTATTTGGATGGATAAATGCACTGAAGTGGGGGTTTAACATCTGTGTGGATGGTGCTCTAGTGAAGAGGATGAACATTTCACCCAATGTTCCACATTAGGTTTCACATGTGTGACAAAAGGGGTAGTGCATGGCCCTTGTGCATATAAATAACACTGGCAAACAGCCATGTCAGTTTGTATGTGCATTGTTGAACGCATACACAAAGTAGTAGCTAACTGTGTTCATAATAAAAGGATGATATCTGTGCAGGTGGCATGCTTTTGCCTTATCAAATTGACTTCATTCGTTCATTTTTATTTTATTTTAGCAGTGAAATACATTATCATTATAGCATAAATATCATTCTTGTCTGAGCATTGGTTTCCCTACTGTCCCATTTTTTCCCCAAGTAACTGCCATCTCACCTTTAGTTAAAACATCATATATTTAACAGAGACATATTTAACAGGGGATGTTTATTCATCAAGTCAAGGGCAATTGCTGGATTTCATTCTATGTAGAACTAAATAGACACAAAAAAACCCTAAAGTTATATTTATGGTTAACCCATAAAACCCATAGGTCCACCAAGAAGACAGACATCAAGAAACATCCAATATACACTAATTTTTCAGTGTATACACACACACAAAATACTACTCTCTTATTTAGCTGGTCTTAAAGGCTGATTTCCAACAATAATAAATCATAATGAAACCTACTTCTGTGTTTCCCTTTGCATGGATGGATGCATTTGAAGAACATCTGTTTCTCTTCACCACACCACTGTAATCTCCACATGGCTGTTTCACGAGCAAGCTATAGCCTACAACTGTGAATTGTTCATAAATTCTGGCTGGACTGGATTCAAATAATCCTATTATACCAAATATCTCCAAATACACCCAACTTTAAATGCATCTATTCCAGCTGTGCCTGGAAGACTCCAGCAGGAACAGTGGCGCATCATGTCGCTTACAAGCACTTACACAAAGTAGTAGGGTTCCTTTTTTTTTCTTATCCAGCACTGCAACAATGATGTCATCTGATGTCAAAGACGGATTCACCCCACTGTGAAACTGTGAAGTCTTCCTGGTATTCTTACAGCACACCCTGCTGTGCCTGAATTCAGCAACTCTCCTGCAAACAAGAATCAAATCTGCCTCTAAACATAAAGACTAAATCAAAAACTTATGTTCTCTGGAGCTGAAGTCAGGAAAGCAAAGCGGAAGGCAAAGTGAATGAGACTGTCATCATATTCAGTGCCAGAGACTTGCTTCTTTTATGCAGAGGATAAAAGCAAGAGGCTATGCATTAAAATGCAAAGAAGATTGTGGTTTAGGATGCCTTTTCTCTTTTCTGCTCTGACATAAGAGTTATTCCTGTCTATGTTCAGTACTCAACCTACCAAAGTTAAATTTTTTACATTTAATGTATTACAACCCCAATTCCAATGAAGTTGGGACATTGAGTAAAACATAAATAAAAACAGAATATGACGATTTGCAAATCATTTTCAACCCATATTCAATTGAATACTTTTATTCAATTGATTTTTATTAATTGATATTTATTGTTCAAACGGATAAAATTTTCACTCATTTTGAATTTGATGCCTGCAACATGTTCCAAAAGAGTTGGGACAGGGGCAAGTTTACAGCTGTGTTACATCACCTTTCCTTTTCACAACACTCAATAAGCATTTGGGAACTGTGGACTGTTGAAGTTTTGTAGGTGGAATTCTCTCCCATTCTTGCTTGATGTACAGCCTCCGTTGTCGTATTTTGCGCTTCATAATGCACCAACATTTTCAATGGGAGACAGGTCTGGACTGCAGGCAGGCCAGTCTAGTACCCGCACTCTTCTACTACGAGACCACTCTGTTGGAACACATGCAGAATGTGGCTTGGATTTGTCTTGATAAAATAAGCAGGGACATCTCTAAAAAAAGACGTTGCTTGGATGGCTGCATATGTTGCTCCAAAACCTGTATGTATCTTTCAGCATTAATGGTTCCTTCACAGATGTATAAGGACAGTCCTTATCCTCTTTGGCCCGGAGGACACAATGTCCATGATTTCCAAAAACTATTTGAAATGTGGACTGGTCAGACCACAGGACACTTTGCATCAGTCCATCTCAGTTGAACTGGCCCAGAGATTGGCCCAGAGAATCCAGCAGCATTTCTGGGTGTTGTTGATATATGGCTTTCACTTTGCATGGTAGAGTTTTAACTTGCACTTGTAGATGGAGTGAAGAACTGTGTTCACTGACAATGGTTTTCTGAAGTGTTCCTGAGCCCATGTGGTAATATCCATTACAGAATGATGTCGGTTTTTAATGCAGTGCCGCCTGAGGGATCGAAGGTCAAGGGCATTCAATGTTTTGGCCTTGCTGCTTACTTGCAGAGATTTCTCCTGATTCTCTGAATCTTTTGATGATATTATGGACTGTAGATTATGAAATCCCTACAATCCTTGCAATTGCACATTGGGAAACATTCTTCTTAAACTGTTGGACTATTTGCTCACGCAGTTGTTCACAAAGTGGTGAACCTCGCCCCATCCTTGCTCGTGAAGGACTGAGACTGAGACTCATACCCAATCATGACACTCTCCTGTTTCCAATTAACCTGTTCACCTGTGGAATGTTCCAAACAGGTGTTTTTTGAGCATTCCTCAACTTTCCCAGTGTTTGTACCCCTGTCCCAACTCTTTTGGAACATGTTGCAGGCATAAATTTAAAAATGAGTGAATATTTGCAAAACAACCAATAAAGTTTATCTGTTTGAACATTAAATATCTTGTCTTTGTAGTGTATTCAATTGAATATGGGTTGAAAAGGATTTGCAAATCATCGTATTCTGATTTTATTTATGTTTTACACAATGCCCCAACTTCATTGGAATTAAGGTTGTACTTTATTAGACTGATTTGATTTGGGCAGCATCATGGGAGGTAGTAATGCAATCTATAGGTCCAAGGTCCCAAATTTGATCCTGAGCTCAGGCTTTTGGCTACACAGGGATTCTATCCATATCTGCATGGGTTTCCTCTGGGTTATCTGGTTTCCTCCAATCTCCAAAAACATGTCAGCAGCCAGATTAAATTGCAAATTCTGTTAAAGGGGTAAATGGTGAATTAATATATTTTCTTGTGTTTTTAAATAACTTGTGTTTCCAGTTATAGTGAAGGGCAAATTATATGCAAAATGCAAGTGGCATAAAACTTTATCATTCTAAAAGGAATTTCATATTACAATTCAAGGCTGACTTCAATATGATTTTAATATCCAGGTATAGCATGTTAGCCCAGGGCTGTTGGCTGTTACACCTTTGTGTCAAACCATATAAAAATTACACATGCTTCCAAACCACACATAAGGTAAAGGAATTGTTATGTTAAAATCCATATTAAGGGTATCATTGTCTAATACTTTTTTGTGTAACACTATCAGTTTATTTAATGTTCTCTTGAAACTATATTTTTTTTGTTTTCCAGCCACTTTAACTTTACTTTAATTTTATATATTATAAGTGTTTCTGGCAGCAACCCCAAAAGAATCTGACACAATGGTTAATGTGATAAATGGGCTGTAGAGAAGACTGTCTTTTTTGAATGGGCCTGGCTCTGGGAGTGATGGGGCTGAACTAACATGAGCTGGTAAATAGGACGCAAACACCTGACACGCCGGTTAATGCGATTCTCAGCAGGAGCCAGCTCTGAGCCTGCCACAGCAAATCATGCCTCACATGGAGTGACCCACAGCATTGGCTCTTCTACTTTCATCATCTATCATTTACCAGCCTTATCTCAAATATCTGCATGACCACAGGGACCACACTAGCCACACAAAATGTAAAAAAAGGATACATTGCATGCATACACATACAGCATTTGGGGAAGACTGCTGTCCTGAATTAATAAATATCCTGAAGCTGGCAAAACATTGCAGTATTCAAAATGTAATAAAGGCACTCATTCTCTCTATTGATATTCAGGCTGTGTTTGTACACCTAATGTGTGGTCTGTGAGGTCTAGACCTTTTGATAGCTCATTTGCCTTGCCCTGTACTCTGATTTGGACTCAGAGCAATCCAATAGCAAATCAGCATCTTAATTAAATTGACATTTAATTAAAAGAGCTATGCTGTTTACATTATCTTTTCACTCCCTAAGATAGTGTGGAAAACCAAATTTAAAGAAGATGGATGTTGGTGTAGTCAAATAGTTGAATGCAAATCACAGGCCAGTTCTTTCTAGTGGTGTCCTCTAAAGGATGATATTACATCACAGTATATTTGGTCTGATAGAACTCATTTTGCTGTAGAAAATCTCAGCCATTTAATAAAGACTGTTGCAATGTGTGGAAAATGTAGCATTTTATTAAGGTCAGAAATGTCACATTGGATGTAATTATATTTAAAGTATTCTCTAATATAGAGGAACATAAAGTTCAACACTGATGAGTAAATGGGAAAATGAAAAGAAATGTTACCTATTGCTTGGATGTCTCCCAAAATGTCAATTATTCAGAGTTTCTAAGAGATTGTGTCCTCTTTCTAAACTACTGCAGAAGAAATCAGTTCTTTCTTTCAGGCTGAATTTAAGTCAGGACTTCTCTGTGATAGGCAATATAGGGCTCTGATGGGAAAACATCAGACCTCATAAGGCCAATTTATCAGTTTGAAAGGTACAGCAAATATTTTGCTTGTTATATGAAGGGGTGAGGGGGTGATGAGGAATGCAGAGAAGGACCCAAAAACAACAGTTTAAGAATAGCACATCTTAATAGATGCATCGAGTTCCTACATTGTAAATGAATACTGAAGTCCTCCAGACTATGAAGGAACACATAAAGAATAATGTAGTAAACTTAAAAATGTTAAACAAACCAAAACATATTTCAGATTCTTAAAGGTAGACACCTTTTGCTTTGATTGCAGCTTTGCTCACTCTTGCCATTCTCTCAATGAGCTTCATAAGGTAATCACCTGAAATGGTTTTCCAACAGTCTTAAAGGAGTTCCCAGAGGTGCTGAGCACTTGTTGGCTGATTTGCCTTCACTCTGCACTCCAACTCATCCCAAACCATCTCACCTGACTGACTTTCATTTCTTAAAGTAATGATGGACTGTTGTTTTTCTGTACTTAGTTGAGTTGTTCTTGCCATAATATGGATTAGAACATTACTCACACAGGGATATTCACTGTATACCTGTAAACTCTACCTCTTCGCAACACAACTGATGTCTAAAACACATTAAGAGGGCAAGAGATTCAAGAAATCTTGACAAGGCACAGCTGTTAACTGAAAGCCATTCCAGGTGACTACCTCATAAAGCTGACTGAGAAAATGCCAAGATGTGCAAAGCTGTAATCTAAGCAAGAAGTGCCTACTTTGAAAAATCTAAAATCTAAAACATATTCTGGTTTGTTTAACACTTTCTTGTTTACTAAATAATTCCATATGTATTTCTTCATAGTTTGGATGACTTTAGTATTAATCAACAATGCAGAACATTTTAAAAGAATGAAAAAAACAATTTAAGGTGCGTCCAAACTTTTGACTGGTACTGTATGTATGGTGTAAACTGATCAGGGAAATTCACATATGCAAATGAAGGCTGAAATGGCATGAAACCTGTCTTCTCCAACATTACAGAAAAAAACATTTCTCTAGGTAAGAGCTCTTTAAATCATAATTGTGGTGGTGCTACCATTGTTTTGCAGAAAAATATATTACTTAAAGGTGAATTCATTAAGGTAAGTTGTTTCTAGGTGGGTTTAACATTTGAATGATTTCCAGCCATGTTGATGAAGCTCGACCCTGAGGATCTACAGTGGCCCATAGCTAGAATAGCTAAACACAGTACATGGTATATAGGTTATTTACTTTCCATATCACCATGAAGGATGCCACTTATTCCAGAGTTGACTATATATAGTGCAGTAATGTTGCATTAAGTTTCTGAAGTCACAATGTTATCATTCATTTACAACCACTTTAATGAATAGCAGTAGCAGTAGCACTAATCTTCAGAGAAATGCAGGGGGGTTTTGGGGTTTCGATTCCCAGCACGTACTGAATCTCTGACTGCTAGTGAGACGCTACTGTTTTAAGTGTCTTTAAGTGCCAAGCGATTTCTTTTCTTTTTCTTTTTTTTTCAATTGAACTGTCTACTTTGTTTCTGTACTATGAGCAAAGACAAGTGAGTGGTTGTGCATTTGTACTGCATCTGTGACTATTGGGGAAGGAGAATGTGAGTCAGACAGAGCAGAGTGGCAAGAGCAACATTACATATTATGGTTTGGTCTGGGTCAACTGCCTGATGTTCTACATCACGTCATCAGGAGTAGAAGTGAAAAGGGCAGCTCATCAAATCACTTCGTTATAAATGGCACATTCCTACAAATACAACTAAGGATTGTGGTAATTTTGTATTCTTTTCACTATGTGCATCAAAGTGTGTCCATCCTGTGTATAAGTATGCATGTGCGTGGATATGAGCTTCTTCTGTAAGATAATGTGTGCTCAATACATTTTCCTCTGCCCTTCACAGTTCATTTCATTCCCCATCTGTTTCTCATCCACAGTCTCTAAGCTCAGGAGTGATTATTTTTGATCACAAAGTGAAAGACACTCTTAATTCACACCACCACTTCCCCACTGAGAATCATTATCTGAACCTGCATGATAATCCAAAAGGGTCAGACAGATTCCTTCAGACTGACACACCACTCACTAAATCACTAAGCTTAATCTCCTCACTCCATTGTCACCCAGGCCTCCTGGCTGAGGCCTCTTTTGTTGACCATCTCCTTTTACCCCCCATTGCTGGTATGACTTAAAATACACTTCCACAATATGCAACCCCAATTCCAAAACAGTTGGGACGTTGTGTAAAATGTAAATAAAAACAGAATGGATTTGCAAATCTGGCAAATCTTATAAACCTATATTTTATTCAAAAAAGAGCACAGAACACATATCAGAGGTTGAAAGTGAGACATTCTACCATTTCATGAAAAACATTAGCTCATTTTGAACTAGATGGCAGCAAAACATCTCAAAAAAGTTGGAATAGGGCAACAAAAGGCTGGAAAAGTAAGTGGTACTAATAAAAAAAACAGCTGTGGGAGCATTTTGCAGCTAAGTAGGTTAAATGGCAACAAGTCAGTAACATGAATGGGTATAAAAAGAGCATTTTAGAGAGGCAGAGTTTCTCAGAAGGAAAGATGTGCAGAGTTTCATCAATCTGCAGAAAACTGTGTATGAAAAGTGTGGAACAATTTCAGAAAAATCTTCCTCAACATAAAAGTGTGAAGACATTAAATATCCCACCATCTACAGTACATAACATCATCAAAAGATTCAGAGAATCTGGAAAATCGTTGTGCAAAGCCGAGGGTCAATATTTGATGCTAGTGATCTTTGAGGCCTCAGGCGGCTCTGCATCAAAAACAGGCATGATTCTCTACAGGAAATCACTGCATGGGCTCAGGAACACTTCCAGAAATAACTGTCTGTGAACACAGTTCATCGTGCAATCCACAAACTTTAATACTATATCATGCAAAGAAGAAGCCTTATGTCAACACGCTCCAGTAACACCGTCATCTTCTCTGGGCCAAAGCTCATTTAAAATGGAGGCAAAATGGAAAACTGTTCTGTGGTCAGATGAATCAAAACTTTAAATTCTTTGTGGAAAACATGAACACAGTGTCCTGTGGACTA
>JAOTRJ010000038.1:25466089-25477382 GCA_028564905.1 Leptodoras praelongus | reverse complement strand
TTCCGAAACATTTAAGTGTGACAAACATGCAAAAAATCAGGAAATCAGGAAGGGGGCAAACACTTTTTCACACCACTATACCTGGTGATGGTGATCGTGTGGCCATCAGTGTAATGTTGCCATCATGAGACCACAGAACTACAGTAATTATCCATGTATCTTAATTGGCAATTATTCAAATCAAGTTAAGGCCAAGCAGCTTTGGCTTAAAAAAAGACTGAAAAGAGCGTCTGTAAAAATAAGGATAAAGAAAATCGGTTTCACAACCTTCACAACCTTTCTCTTGTTTCTCTTCAATATTTATCAACATTAAAAAGTGGTGTGAGTGAGTAGTGACCCTGGTGTGCCCTTCACATCTCCCCCAGGTCTACTTTTAGTTCTGTAACTGACATGCTGCTGACTTTGTTATGTCATGGCCGCCAGAGGGTGCCAGATTCGCCCTGTGGGAGACTACATCCTGACTATATTTCCCACAGGGCATTGCACAATCAGGCACATCTGCTGGCGGCCATCTTTGATTACTGATCAAGCCACCCTGAGGAGTATAAAGGACCCTCAGTTTAACTCCTCAGGACGGATCAACGTACGAATTTACCCCAATTCTACGCCATCTTCAAGAACTTCGTCTCACCTCTACCGTTCAGCACCATGCTGTGCATTCACTCCTGTCTTTGTTTTCTTGGTTTCAGAGCTGCATTTCCAGAGTGTGGAGCGCCCCTCATTATCCTATCATAGTTTGGAATATCTTATGATATTTGCCCTTTTGTGTTTGTTTATCCCCTCCACGCTCTGGTGTCTTTTGTCACTACTTTGGACAATTTTTGGTCTATTGACTTTCTGTTGTTTTATGTTTTGTTTTCATTCACTTGTACAGATGCACAAAATAAAACTGATCTGCACTTGACTCCGTTTAGTGTGGGATCCTTACAGGTTGATCCGCCACCATGGAGTCAGCAGACACATATTTGCAGCAGCAGGCCATTTTGCTTGGCATGCAGCAACTGGAGGAGAACCGTGCCACCGTGCACGATTGGGAGGTTAACTGGCAGCATACGGAAGCTGCTCCCACACCAGCAACCCACGTTGCCGGTGCCCTCCCGGAGCATTATGATGGCAGGCTGGAGGGCTGTATGGACCCTCAAAAAGTGGCAGTGATAATCAGTCTGCTTCACGGCAAGGCACTGCAGTGGGCTACTGCACTCTGGCATCACACAGGTGAGGGTGCTCTTTCCTATCCTTGTTTCATAGAATTATTCCGGCAAGTGTTTGACCATAGCACTGACGGCAATGTACTTTGTGCTCAGCTTGCCAGCGGAGATCCCGGCTACAGAGTTCGAGCCCATGCTCCTGGGACCCCTGCGCCTCTCTGTTGATGAGAATAAGAGACAAGCCAAGCGACTCTGCTTCTACTGCGGGGAACGAGATCATGCTGTAGCCACGTGTCCTGTTAAGACCATCCACACTGCTCGCACTTGGGGTGTCGCCAGGGATGACACTTCAGTGCACTAGGTGAGTGGTGTGTTACCAGAGACATCCTCCGATGTTTTTTAAATGTTCAGATCCTCTGCCAAACTGTTTCCTGCTTTCTTTCAGCGCTTGCCGACTCAGGAGTGGTAGTGAGCTTCATGGATCGAGCCACCACAGAAGCTCTCTTCAGGTCAGGGCTGTGGACAGCGCGCATATAGGCACTGGAAAAGGCACTGAGGCTCAAAATCAGACTTCTTCACAAAAAGGAGATATCCGATACCCTTATCCACTTCCACTCGTCCCCACAGCCCTTGAGCAGTTAAGAGACGCTACCATCTTCACAAAACTGGATTTACGTAGTGCCTACAACTTCGTATCAAAGAGGGGGATGAGTGGAAGACAGCTTTTAGCACAATGTCAGGCCATTATGAATACTTGGTCATACCATATGGATTAGCCTCTGCGCCTAGTGTGTTCCAGAACTTTTTCAATGAGATTTATAGAGTTTTGCTAGGAAAGTCTGTGATCGTGTACACAGATGACTCCTGATATATTCACCTGATCTCTCCTCCCATATTCGCCAGGTCTGAGAAGTTCTTCGTCGGCTCCTCCAGAATGGCCTGTATGTCAAGAAGAAGAAATGCTGGTTCCACCAATCTTGTGTAGAGTTCCTGGGCTACAACATCGGCCCAGAGGGTGTCTCTATGAACTGTGAGAAGGTGACGGCCATTACTCAGTGGAGTTCTCTGACAATGTTGAGAGAGCTCAGGCGCTTCCTAGGCTTTGCAAGTTTTTATAGATGTTTTATCAGAGGTTTTGGTGCCATTGCTAGACCCCTTACAGATTTACTGAAAGGAGCCATGAAGGGTCCTACGATGGAATGCAGATGCTGCCCGGGCATTTCTGCGCTTGAAGGAAGCCTTCACCTCCGCTCCAGTCTTGAAACAACCCGATCCCAGTCAGCCCTTCATGGTGGAAGTTGACGCTTCATCCCAAGGCGTAGGAGCCGTCCTTTCACAGCGGTATAGCACACCAGCTAAGCTCCACCGTGTTGCCTTCTTTTCGAAGAAGCTCTCCTCAGCCGAACAGAATTATGATGTAGGGGACTGACAGCTACTAGCCATCAAACTGGCTCTTGATGAATGGAGGCACTGGTTGGAGGGGGCCAAACATCATCTTCACGGATCACAAAAACCTGGAGTACCTCAGAGCTGCCAAGCACTTAAACTCACGACAAGCCCTATTTTTTACTCATTTTAACTTCATTCTGTCTTATTGTCTTACTCAGACCCTGAGCCTATTGTCCCAGTACCCGGTACCTGAAGGACCATGGAACTTATTCAAGCTAAGTACTGGTGGCCCACCATGTCACAAGAGATACAAGATTTTATTGTTTCATGTTCAGAGTGTGCTCAAGCTAAGGTACCTCGTACATTACCTGTGGGGACGCTACATGCATTGCCCATTCTGGAGAGACCCTGGTCTCATCTAGCCATAGATTTTGTTACTGACCTGCCTCAATCTCAAGGGTTCACTGCCATACTAACTGTTGTTGACCGTTTTTCGATTTATCCCGTTACCAGGCCTGCCCACAGCTATGGAGACCGTGGAGGTCTTTTTTTCAGCACGTCATTAGGGTCTATGGACTCCCTGAGGACATTGTGAATGACTGCAGCCCGCAATTCATATCACGCATATAGACAACATTCATGAAAAAGTTGGGAATAACCATCAGTCTAACCTCTGGCTTTCATCCTCAAGGTAATGGCCAGGCAGAATGGGTTAATCAAGAAGTTTTTAAGGATTTACAGTTTCAACCTCAGGAGTGGGCCTGGTATCTCCCCTGGGCAGAATACGCCCAGAATTCTTTACTACACACATCTACAGGGTACAAGCCTTCAGACAGCCTTCACCATCACACACACAGAGCCCTTCTCCCTCACACACAGTGTTCCATATTTTAATAAAGCGGTACAGAGTGATAGGTGCTCAGGTTCGGTATTAGGCAGCAGTGCCTCCCCCAGGTCCTAGTGCCTCAAATTTCATCATCAATATGGAGACAGATAACGCACCTGAATAAGAAAGAATAACTAAGAAAAACTATTTATGATTTAAACTAATAACGCATGTTTATTTGGGGGAGCTAGACAGGTCTAGCAACGCCACTGCTTAGAAAGTCCTGTGACAGCACTCTGTAGGATGCTGCATCCATTAAGCCCACAAACCAAGAGTTGGAGAAATTCTTGGTGGCAGAGACATGTCAGTGCTAGAATTATCGCATCTGCAGGTGGCTGGGCCTGGCACATAGCATGAACAGTGTCGCTCTGTATGGGCACAACAACAAACTGAGGCTCCCCATGAGCAAACTGAGGAGTTCACACTCACCCTTGCAAGAAAGAGAGTCATGCAACCCCAGGTTGGCATTGAAGTACAAACTGGGAAGAAATAGAAAGCACAGGATGCAGTAGACCAGGATACAGTCATAGCTACAGCAAAGAGCTCTGGCAGGTACAGTGGCATCTGGCTAAGTGGGGCTTGGTAGATTTACAACAACATGCTATAACCAAGCACAGGGAAAGGACCGGTGCAAACTGGTCCAAGAGAAGGTGAGAGCTGGGGTTGAAGAGTTGCTGCAAGCTAAACATAGCACAAAAAGTAAGCATATTTGTGTTTGGTGGATTATTTCTTTGTTGTAACAATGCTTCATGGCAATAAATCTTATTCCGTTGGAAAGTCTGTTAATATCCCTTTTAAATGTTGCCACATTTGTAAGGAACATGCATTTGTGGGATGAGCAGTAGAGCTGAGAATGTGGTTTGCAAAAAATGTGCCAAATCTTCTCTGCCATTGCCAAACAGCTTATTCTGCTGTTGCTATTGTTTTGAGATTCTGGTACCCACAGGTGCAGCCAATCAGGTGCCTGATTGCCGATCTCCGGTCTGCTTGGGTTGCCAGGAGGCCTGCCATGACTGCCCTTAACCGTCAGGCCCATTTGCGCTGGTGTCAGCAACACACGCACTAGAACCTGAAAATGTGGAGGAACGTTCAGCGACGAGTCCAGATTCTGCCAATGGCAGTTGGACCGTAAGGTCAAAGTGTGGAGAAGATAGAGAACGCTATGCTGATTGCTGCACCAATAGAGTAAAATCTTTTGGTGGAGGCAGTGTGATGGTGTGGGGCGGCATCTCCCTCACTGGAAAAACACACCTTCATAGGTCTTATGCAGTCCATGCTTTGATGGATCAGAGCTGTTTTGGTGGCATAGGAGGGACCTACCCAATATTAGGCAGGTTGTTTTAATATTATGGCTGATCGGTGTACACTGAAGTACCAGAAAAACTGGTACACCAGTTAAGAGTTGATGGGTTCCCCACGGGATCTTGGAGTGAACATTGCACAGTGCTCACGCTAATGTTTGTTGATGCCTCAGCATTGAATTCCGAAGTTACTTGAGGCAGTTTTGCTGGAGTTCCAGTTTTCACAGTACACCCCTGAAATGCTCATACGTGAAAATCCATAACTTTGTTTCTACCTCTGAAAAGCTATGACCCATCTCACGAGCTCCTATTAAACAGCATTAAAAATAAACAAAACAGAAGCTTTCATAGATGTCTATTGCTTTATGTAGGCCCTGGCGGATGCAACCAGTGACATGTATTGGTGGTGGTGGTGGTGGTGGTATGTATTTTGCATAGGCTCTAGTACCAGTTTTTCTGGTACTTGAGTGTATATGAGATGACTTTTTATTTCACCTCATATAAAAGTACATCAATGGCAATAATCCAAATTTCTGAGTGTAACTGAGTTTCTCACAAGCTCGTAATGAGCTTGCACTGAAAAGTGAGGACACAGAAGCGGAAGTTTTCCTGGTCATTACACCGCCCAAGGTTTTCTTCACACCGGTACATCGCTACATCCGCTCCGGTGACGTCACGGGCACTTGCGGTGGTGCTGTGTGATCGCTAGCAGCAGCGCTGTGAGGAGCTTCCTCGTGTTTCCTTTTAAAAAGACTGGCGTGCACAGACTTTAACCCGCCCCTGCTTGTTTTTGTCCCTTTGTATTTTTTTACTTTTTTAGTTTACTCATTTCTCTTTTTGGCCAGTAAACAAATATTCAAAGCTGAAGTTGCCACGGTGAAGGTAAGAGCGGAATGTAGGTAAACCTTTCAAAATGGCTGTTAGCCGACGTCCAGGCTCGCGCAGGCTTTCGGATGCGTTAGCATGTCGAGAAAATAAAATGGCGTCGCGGTTTTGTTAAACATCCCCGCTGTTTGTGTGTCCATATCCTGGAGCTGGATGATTTCATCTGCAATCGTTAGATTACTGGATTCATTTTGGTTAAAGAGCTAGCACGGTGGGTGGGGAGGAAAAAAAAAACCGCAATATCTTGTTCTAGGTTAGCCGGTTAGCTGGAGCTAGCTTAGCTGCGGTTTATGGGTATAAACTGCGACACTATAAATTGGCCACGTGGAAATGGATAGGATGCATTATTTATCGAGCTATTATTGATTATACTCGTCTGCAAGGTATTCTTTAGTTTTTAAATTATGTTTTAGCAAATTATTATCCTTGGGCTTTTTTTTTGTAAAGACATCTTGTAGGCCAGAGATGCTAAAACACCCGAGCTTGTTTAAAGCCTGGCCTTTGCGACCTCACAGAAAGGCTGTGATTGTGTGTAATGTGCATCTAGTTGTAGTGACCAGTGATTAGTGCTCTGTAGGGGTTATAAATGAGATGCTGATGCTCTGCTGCAGTAATCTAACTGTGTGTGTGTGTGTGTGTGTGTGTGTGTGTGTGTGTGCTGTAGCTCGGTTTTTCCTCCACCCCACCCTTTCTTCATTATTCTTTGGAAGATTCATCGTTATCAAGCCGCCAAAGTGGAGAGTGTGATCGCAGAAGGGGGTTCTTCTCGTTTCAGGTGTGTATCTTGATTATTTGGCATTTAATCAACCAGTTCGTTTTATAATCGTTTTATCAGCAGTGAATCTCCAGCCCTGCAGGGATCATTTGGCGAGTTTGTGGTTCTCTTTTGTTCCAGTGCTTCTTCGGGCGAAGGAGGAGGTAGGGGTGCACCTGAGCACGATCCCAAGACTGCTGGAAACAGGTGAGTCATTATTGACTCCCAAACACTTCTCGTAATTCCAGGTTATTTAAGTAAGCAGTCCCGGGCAATGCAGTGCTACCTGTTTTTATCAAATCCTTCAACTGCTTTGTTTCTTTTGCCTATCTCAGGCTTTTGATTTTGTTTTAGAGCAGTGATTTCAGATTCACACAGAGACCCACAATGGAATCTATATTTAGGGCAGCTTTACTAAAGAACTGATTAAAATAAAATGACACAAAACTGGAGGAGTTAGTAAAATCATTTCTAACTTCTAATTATGTTCGGTTTGAGTAAAAATTTAAGATGTGCATGTTGCCCAGTTGCTGCTTGGACCGGATGTTTAAAAGACTGTAATTTGACTCATCAACTGTATTGGCATAGAAATGTAAGTACTGTATACAGAAGTGCTAACAACAAGAGGAGGGGGAAAAAACCCCCTCAAAACTGTGCAACCAGCAGATTGTATCGGTTTTCAAACGCGGAAGTAAGTAATGGGTTGTATTTCCTCTTTTTATGTGAGACGTTCAGTTTGATCCATAGGTGTTTGCTTGTAAATGCACTAAAGTGACAGACGTTTTCGCTTAACCTGAAGTACTTTCACTTTTTATATACCCATTGTATTTTAACACAAGTAGAAATGTGCAAACCCCTTTTCCAGAAAAGTTGGGACACTTTCTAAAAATGCAGTATAAACTGAAATGTCATTTGTTAGTTCACTTGAAGCTTTTTTTGTTTTAACAGATAAAATATTTCCAGTGTTTTCAATGATGTGTTTGTTAAATATGAACAAATTTAGAAATTGATGCCTGCACCACACTCAAAAAAAAAGTTGGGACAGAGGCATGTTTACCACTGGGCCACGTCACCTTTTCATCTAATTATACTTTTTACTCTGTTGGAGATTGAAGATACTGACTGTTGCAGTTTTGCAAGTATTTTTTCCCACCATTATTACGGTATACAACGCTCGAGCTGCTCAATAGTCAAGTTGCTGTTGCCTGATTCTCAAATGATTAAAAAGTATAATTAGACAAAAAGGTGACATGACCCAGTGGTAAACATGCCTCTGTCCCAACTTTTTTTTTTTAAAACCTATTGAGGTGCGAGATATTTTGCCTTTTCTTAGCACAGCTATTTGATTATTCACTGTCAGCTGTAGCTAATGTTAGTTTGCTAGCTAGCCAGTCTCATCATTATGTCTCATTGTGTTAGAAACAAACAACTCCTGAAAGGACAGAACCTTTGTCTGCATCAGCTGCTATTTAGGGGCCGTGAACACCACAGGGCAAACAAACAACTCACTAATTCCAGTAACATTTAACTCGGTAAACACAGGGTTTAACTTGCATTTATGTTCATATCCTCCTGACGAGACACCACCCAACCTTTTCCTCTGACTGTTCAGGCTCCTCCATAGGTCTCGTCTTCACAGTGAAAAGGACAAACAAAAAGAGCGTGGTTTCTTGTAACTGCTTTATTGTTTGGAGGTGGATGAAGATTGGATGAAGTTTTTGGTTTCTATTAACATGAGCTGTGAGAAGTTATATGGCAGAGTCGATATCTGCTGCTAGCCAGAAAGCTTCCAAAAAAAACCCTGAAATGCTGACAATAAGGTGGATAAGCTTACTTTGTATTGTTACAAAATTATCATCAGTGTCTGTTCAGTCTGCAATCATGTTCACATTATACTGCATATAATAAAGCATATGATTATGTAAGATTAGAAGTTTGTACAGTTTTACCAAAAATAATAAATGCATAACTTCTGTAGTTTTGTTAGTTAGATGAAAGGAAAACATCAAACAACTCTTCTGTTCATCCACTTGCATGCATGAAACTATGACCTTTGTGATCTCACTATTCAGTGGAAAGTAACCACAAATACATCTTTCACCAATGTCATTTCCCCTTCTCTTCTGGGCAAATATGTTCACCTCAGACATGACCAAAAAGTCTGTTTTTTTTAGGGGTTGCCAAATTTACCAGAGCTATAAATTGATAAAAAAAAATAAAATGCAGCAAAAGTGTACATGTTGGTCTGATTGTATACTATATATGTAGCTTCTGCACTTCGCTTAATGTAGCCTTACTTAACATAACCTTGACCATTTCTCCTTAGCGAGTACCTGGGGAAAACCCCAGGGCCTAGCGTTCAGAAATGGGTTCCTTCACGAAGCACTAGACGAGATGTCAACTCCACTGATGAAAAAGAGCATCAGGATGCAATATTTAGAAAAGTAAGAGGGTAAGTGTCTCCAAGCCTTTCTTTGCAGTTTGCTGGTATTGTCAAGCTTAGACATTTGCAGATGTTTAAACATGGTGTGTAAGATTTATTTTTCATTCCTTTTATTTCTTTCGGTAGGATACTTAATAAACTGACCCCTGAAAAGTTTGACAAGCTATGCCTTGAGCTCCTCAATGTGGGCGTAGATTCTAAGCTCGTCCTCAAAGGAATCATCTTGCTGGTAAGTGAAACAAAAATAAATCTTCTATAATGGCAGCTCAGATGGTGTTGATGCTGTTAGCAAACAGCATTTCATTATTGTGCATATTGTTATATTATTGTTAAATTTTTATGTACGAACAGTTTTTTTTTTATGAATCCAATAAAAATCTGAAATCTGTAGTTTTGTTAATTCACTTGAAGCTTTATTTAACAGACAAGATGACAAAAACATTGTCATTTTTTTAATAAACAAGGTATGGGATATATTAGGCAGCAAATGAAGAGTCAGTTCTCAAAATTGATGTGTTGGAAGCAAGAAAAATGGGCAAGCATAAGGATCTGAGGGTCTTTGACTAGGGCTGGATTGTGATGCCTAGACAGCTGGATCAGAGCTTCTCCCAAACAGTGGGGTGTTCCTGCATGCCATGGTTGGTACCTACCAAAAGTGGTCCCAAGTGCAGACCAAATGCACCTCTTAATGGCAATGGTATTTACAACTGGCAGTGGCCTCTTTCATTAGGATAATGTGGGCTGCCACACTGCAAAAAAATAAAATTAAATAAACATGATGGTTCCTGGTGTTGATGGATGTGCCGAACTAACATGAATGATAGGCCAAGAGCGTTTGTGTTTGTAACCGGACGGGTGTGAATCCAGGTGTGCATAGTTCTAAACTGAAATCCCAATAATAGATTATGAAAGTCAGGCTGCTTTCTAATTTTGTGTGCCTTAAAACAGAGAAACATGTTCTAGGTCGACTGCCACTCCAAAAGCAATTAAAACTGAGGAGTTCGTTTCTTAAACATTTAAGAGGTGGGATCATGGAGAACAGACTATTCATCTTGACTGTGCTAATTCTAGATTGCATTGAAATCTGAAGCTTACTCCATCTTGCCAAATCAAGCTTGATTGTCTAGGTTCATTGAAATTCATCAGAATGATTCTTGAGAGTCTGTTATTCTGATTCCTGAGGTACAGAAATTATTTAGTAATGACAAGACTGTTGGGGTGGGAAATGTGTTCAGAGATGATGAGATGCATTCAAAGATTTATCACAATTTATTTCATATGCGGACATCTGGAAATGGTGGAATAACTGCAAAACATTAACTAGGCTTGTAGCTTTCTGGAGGGTATAGTAGGATGCCATCTGCATCTAATTAGGTGATACTGAGAGCTGTGTAATGGTATTGAGGGTGTATAGTTTGGCTTTGCCTGAGAGCCTGGACTAAGGGTTTCAAACGAGAGTAATTTGTAATGTACAGGATGGAGACTGAAAGGTACCTGCTAAAATTAAGGCAGTTGGATATTTGTATGCTGTTTGAACAGTGTGTAGGAGTATAGTACCCAAACCAAAATGCCAGAGTACAGTCCATAGATAATCTCTCTCAAGTCTGTCAAAAGCTTTAAGCACAGCAAGAGAGAAAAATGCACATTTTGGGATGCATTTGAACAATGTAGAGTAGATGTCGCATATTGTCTGCAGTCACTCGCCTCCTAGGAAACCTAATTTTGTCAGACTGAATCAAATTTCTATGGCCGCAGGCTGAGAAGCCAAGGCTGAGAAGCCAAGGCTTTAGACAGAACTTTGACGTCACTGGAGGTTAAAGTAATTGGACAAACAGTTTAATGTATCCTTATTTGACTTCTGTAACAAAATGGTAAGAGTTAAGGTGTGGTCTCTATCAAACATACCATGTTCAAGCCCATAATTCGTAGAGTTTAAGATTAAGGGCCCCAGGTAAAGCGCTGAGGGACTAGGATATTTTCCTTCCCTGTTAATTTGGCAGCGTTGTGAAATTCCTGCAGGGTTAGAGGTTCTTCTAGTCCTGGTCCTATGTTGATGAGAGAGGCAGGTTCAGGTTCTCTAGAAGATTCTTTTTCAGTTGTCTGTCAACTCCCACCTCTGAAGTATACAATATGGAATAAACTGCTTTAATCGTGTTATGATACGGAACACAGAAGACAACTTTAATATCAATATTTACTTTGTGCAAGCAGGTGAATGAGTAAAAGTAATATCTTTTAGTCGTATGAATAATGAACTCGGCTTTGGCTACGGACAAACTATTATTCTTTTTTTCAGCTCCAACAATTTCTGGGAGATTTCCTCAGAGAAAGACTTGGCCTGTTCGTCTTCTAATTCCCACACTTCCCGTTCAAGCTCAGTGAAGCCCTTGTTTTTAAGACCCTTGGCCTTAGAGGAGTAACCAATAAAAGCATGTAGCAACTACCCATAACATCTGGCATGGGTTAACTTCTAGGAATCCCATTTGC
>JAOTRJ010000038.1:25454934-25465989 GCA_028564905.1 Leptodoras praelongus | reverse complement strand
TGCTCTGTTCCTTGACTCCATTGAACTTTGTTGTTTGGCCTAAAAGTAGAGGCTGTATCGTTGCTTCTGGTGACGTGATTAGACTAAACTGCTCTTCTTTAGAGGGTGATTGGCACACTGTTTGTCTGCCTCCATAAGTGGTCTGTAGAGTGGATAGGGACAAGAGAAATGATTGAATCTAGGTTACCTCTATCCACTTCAGCCTTTTGATTCCTGGTAGTCTCTGTGCTATGTTCCTGGGGAAAAAATGAAAAAGTATCAGATTCATGCTTTACAGGATGTGCAGCTCTTTCACCCCTTAGGCTAACTTGTGTGTGGGTGGCTCTGACAGTACAGACCTCCACTCCCTCCACTTCTTTGCTCAGCCCAACTAAATGACAATTTGCCTTCAGCTACTCAATTTTCAACCTCATAGTGTTGACATCAACTGTGTCTTGGCTAGGTGCACACTCTGGAATCACACCTTAGCTGTAATAGTTGAACTGATTTCGAGTTGCTCAGTCTGAACAGTTGCTGTTAACGTATAAGTAGTAATTTTCAGTTTCAATCTAAGGTCGGATACTTGTGAGAGCAGAGCATCATCTAATGCTGAGTTCACACTATACCATTTACTGATTTTGTGCTTGCCAACAGGTTTTGGAGATCAAATCGGTGTTTGCTCAGGGCTTGAAAATCAGCTTTTGATTGCTGTGAGAATTTTTCTTGCCCATCGCTTGCGGACTCCCAAAAATATCTAGCATGCTAAATGTCTGGACCTGTTGGCAAATCTTGTAGTATGAAAAGTGTTGCATCCAGGTTATGACTGGCTGTGAGTACGAAAGTCAAAAAGCATGGCTTGGCATGTAGTGTGTGAATCACAATGACTTAAAAATTCACGGTTACAAGAGAGCAAGTTGTGTAATTTAAGCAGTGCAGCAATCTGACAACTTTGCAAGTCTTATAGCATGTCCAAGCCTTAAGGCAGCTTTAACCATAAACATGACGATATTTGGCTCATTTCTTTGTTCAGTTAGTACCTGCTTCTCCTGCTAAGGTGGTTTTCCAGGTTTAGGTAAAGCTGGGCAAAGATTCTTTGAATCTCTTCTTATCTAGGGGCTCATGGAACTTGTATTATGTGGCATTGCCATTTTAGATAATTTAACAGATCTGAAAGTAACAAGTAGTAAATAGAGCTAAGCTAATTCATATCTGCACTGCCATGAGTCAGTAACATGACTGGGTTTTAAAGTTTAGTATGCATCATCTTTGGACAAATATTAGCTTGCTGTTTAGGATGGTGTTTTCTAAATCTCATGTTCATGCATTTCATTCCAGTTTTATTCCAGTTGTCCTCTTTTATCTCCCTTTGTAGATCGTAGACAAAGCCCTAGAAGAGCCAAAATACAGCTCACTCTATGCTCAGCTATGTCTGCGTTTGGCAGAGGATGCACCAAACTTTGATGGCCCAGGACCCGAGATTCAAACCCCACAGAAACAGAGTACAGTAAGTTTGCAGTACAAGGAAGAGTTTTATTCTGTACGAGTTTTTTTCCCCACTGTTCTCTGACTAAATCCTGCTGCCTTGCTATTATGCTTAGACATTCAGAAGACTTCTGATTACCAAACTTCAAGATGAATTTGAGAACCGCACCAAAAATGTTGAAAGTGAGTGTTGCCAGTTACCCCTCTTTGTTTTTGCTTATGAATTGGACCTTGTTGCTGGATTTGTTGCTGAAAAGGAACTTACTACCCTTTAATCTCCTTCTTGCAGTCTATGACAAAAAAGACAGCCCTCTCACTTCAGAAGAAGAGGAGCAGCGTGCCATTGCCAAGCTTAAGATGCTTGGTAACATTAAATTCATTGGGGAACTTGGCAAACTTGATCTCATCCATGAATCTATCCTTCATAAGTGCATCAAAACAGTAAGTATTCTGTGATACATTTTCTTTTTTTTTCTTCCTGTTTTATGGTCCTTTTATGTACTACTTTTTTAATTATTATTTGCTTAAGCTTTTGGAAAAGAAGAAGAGGATCCAGCTCAAGGATATGGGGGAGGATCTGGAGTGCCTCTGTCAGATAATGAGAACTGTGGGTCCTAGACTTGATCATGAAAAAGCCAAGGTAAATGAGCAGGGTTAGAGTTACATTGGTACCACCATGTAATTTAGTACCTGTGGTAATCATGAACAATTTTTTTTTTTCGAAACCCACAGTCTTTGATGGATCAGTACTTTGGTCGCATGCGATCCTTAATGAACAACAAGGACATGCCAGCCAGGATTCGTTTCCTATTGCAAGACACGCTGGAGCTACGGGAGAACAATTGGGTTCCTCGCAAAGCCTTTATTGACAACGGACCAAAGACGATTAATCAGATTCATCAGGATGCAGTGAAGGTAAATTCCTTTGACTCTTGCGCTTTTGTTGTATTAAGAAACTCTCCGGTACTTTTCTTCACTTTGTTTGATTTTGCAATAATTAAATATCATCCTTTCTCAAGGAATTGGGTGTCTTCATTCCACCCATGAACCCTGGATTGAGGATGGACTTCTTTCTGGAAGGGCCCTTCATGCCATTCAAGATGAAATTGGACAGAGAAACTCTGGGTGGATTGGCTGACATGTTTGGACAAATGCCAGGTGATCTTGGCATCAACAGTGAATATTCATTATTTTCATTATTGTTATGAAATGCCTTTCTTCTTAGCCTTTCCCCTAGTTTGTTTTACAAGTGTGTGTGTGTGTTTCATCATTTTTTCAAGTGTGTTTAGTATCCATGTAATATATCTTCATAGGCAGTGGAATAGGAACTGGTCCAGGAGTAATCCAGGACAGATTCTCACCCACACTGGGACGTCATCGCACAAACCCGCTTTTCAATGGCCACATGGCTTTTGCACAGCCATCTCAGTTTGACTTGGCTATTAACCCCTTTATGAAATCTAATCAGGTAGGTCAGTGGGGTAGGGCTACAATGGCAATAAGCTCTTAATACCAAAATTACTTATTACATTCTTTACATTATGTATTAAAAAGAAAACAGCAAATACTGCCTCTGTATACATGTCAACTTCTGTAGATGTATTTACGTGAGCTCATTAAGGTATTCTAACACAAAATAATGTTTTTTGGGTTTTTTTTTTAACATCCTTAGGGACAGAATCAGCATTTCCAGATCCATTCCGCCCAGCAGCAAGTTCAGTCCAAGGACATGCACCCACGCTTCAAGAAAGGGCAGCTCAATGCAGATGAGGTAAAGCATAAGGAGAATCCATAATCTGTTGTTGCTTTGTGCACCCAGTGATTATAAAAAGACGCGTTATTCTGAGGGTTGTTTATGCCAGATGGCAGCTTTTCTACCTTTTCTTCTCTCTGTTCTTTCTTCTCCTGTTCTGTTCTCTGAAGCTGACAGCTGGTCCAGTGACTGCGATTATGAGAGATGAGGGTGCAGATTTTTTCATGTGTATTGTGAACACAGCAAACACTTGCAACCAACCAGTTTAAACTTCTTTTATGTCCTGCAGATCAGTCTGAGACCAGCTCAGTCATTCATGTTGAATAAGAACCAAGTGTCAAAGCTTCAGCCTCAGATTCCCAACATGATGCCACCCAGTGCTCAGTCACCACCACTTGGACAGGTTATACACCGCTATAAATACTTTGAGTAAAAGCATTTATATGATATGACTACATATCTTTGTTTAGAATCTAATTGTTTTGCTTTTCTCTGTTTTGTCTTTTTTTTATGTTTGTCTGTCCTTCTGGTTGAAGCCTCCACAACTTGGTCTGAAAACTAATCCTCCTTTGATCCAAGAAAAACCTCAGAAGACCATTAAGAAGCCTGCCCCTACCAAGGAGGAGCTGCTCAAAATGACAGTAAGTATATTTAGATTTCAGTTTCTATGATGCAATTTCTTTTGTATACATGTACCCCATTGCTTGTTGAACATGGTCAAGCTGCTCCACCTGGAATGCATATAAAAAAATGCATATGTGCCCTTAGGAAACCTTGATAGCGGAATACCTGAAGAATAAGAATGTGGAGGATGCAGTCAATAGTGTGAGAGAGATGAGGGCTCCTAGACATTTCCTGCCAGAAATGTTGAGTAAGATTATTCTGTGTTCTCTGGAGTGGTCTGATGAGGATAAGGAGCATGTGGGTACTCTGATTCACGCCCTGCGTACAGAAGGACTTGTCACAGGAGAAAATTTCATGCAGGTGAAATTTCAGGCATAAATTCTGAATAGCTGCACAAGATGCCCCAGGGGTTTTAGACACACATTCGTGCTAATACTTTTCCCCCCCACTGTAGTGTAAATATTGCATGCCATTTTTTCCCCCCTAGGCTCTGATGAATGTACTGGATCAGTGTCCTAAGATCGAGACGGACATCCCTTTGGTAAAGTCTTACCTGGCTCAGTTTGCAGCACGGGCTGTCATTGCTGAGCTTGTCAGCATCGCAGAGTTAGCCCACCCTCTTGAAAATGGCACCCACTTCCCCCTTTTCCTGCTGTGCCTACAGCAAGCATCCAAACTGAAGGACCGTGACTGGCTCACTGAGCATTTCCAGCAGAGCAAGGTTAACATGCAGAAGATGCTCCCAGGTGTGTACTTTGCTTTAAATTCCACAATGTTTAGCATAAGGTTTTGTTTTATTAATTATTTTTGCCATGAAAGTGAATAATAAATAAAATCTTTTGTCATTGAGTAAGACTGGGTGTGTTCTCTTTTGATTTTGTTTTAGAAATTGATCAGAATAAGGACCGTATGGTGGAGATTCTTGAAGGGAAGGGCCTGAGCTTTCTCTTTCCGCTGATGAAACTAGAAAAAGAGCTCCTGAAGCAGATAAAAGCAGACCCTGCTCCCCAGACCATTTACAAATGGATCAAGGACAACATCTCACCGAAACTTCACATAGACAAGGGCTTCATCAACATTCTCATGACCAGGTACAGAGACCAAACTATTTTAATATTGTTAATATAATGGTGTGAAAGTTTATTCTACAATGTATCCACACTGCAGCTAGTACTGTGGTAGTGCCTGATCCATCTTTGTGCTTCAGCTTCCTGCAATACATCTCAGCTGAGCTGTGCCTGTCTGAGGGCGATGACCACCTGGGTGCCCCCACTAAAGAGCAGTTGGAGCAGGAAAAGCAGCTGCTTCTGTCCTTCAAGCCGGTTATGCAGAAGTTCCTCCATGACCACACTGACCTGCAAGTAAGTGCCCTGTATGCTCTACAGGTGCACTGCAACACATATGGTTTTCCAAAAGGTAAGCCACTGGAAATTGTTACTTCTGTAATTTAAGTGCAGTCGTGTAGGGATCCAGAAACTGTAGTAATCCGTGTACTCTTTCCTGACTTCTCCTATTTAGGCATGCTGCTTCGTTACTTTGTTCACTTCTATGACATGGAGATAATTGAAGAAGATGCCTTTCTTGCTTGGAAAGAGGATATTACACAAGAGTTCCCTGGAAAAGGAAAGGCATTATTCCAGGTGAGAGATTGTTGTTTAAAGCATTGTCAAGCTATTACCAGAGGAGGCTTTGAAAGGGTTTTTAACTCGCGTACATGCACACTCCTTCCCTTTATTCTCCCAGTTTTGTTTGCCTAAGCTATGTGTAACTAAACTCCAGTAGAAAGTTGTGACTGAAGAATTGGAGGGACTTGAAAAACCAGCAGCTTAATACTGGTCTGAAGTAAATTTGAGAGCCTGAATTTAGGAAATGTCACAACTGTATAGTCACCTGCTATGGGCAAAGAAGGGTAAAAGTACACTTCAGAGACTCTAGCTAATAACTTAGCTTCCTATGTTCACAAGACTGATGACTGACTGCAGTTTGACTGCTGGCTATCAAAACATAAATTTGAGTGTAATGATTAAAAGCCAACTCAACTGACATAGCTTTACAAATGAGAGGTTTTGTAACTTAAATAATGAATTTATGTTTCACAGTAGTGGCAGTACATAAAGCGCTTTTTCCCCCACTTCTCTGTCTTTAGGTGAATCAGTGGCTGACATGGTTGGAAACAGCTGAGGAAGAGGAGTCAGAAGAAGAGGCTGACTGAAGGGGGGAAAAAAAATCACCCATCCCACAATCCACTAGAGCCTGCCGGTTACCCCACTGCAACAGCACATGCTTTTCACCTCTACAACACTTTCTGCTATGCTGCTAGATCCAGTAAACATATTGAAATATGTATTACCGTAATCAAAATCTTGCCTTTTAATGTAATAAGGCCACATTAGTTATATTTACTTTAATATTGATCAATTTGTTTTACTGGTGAAAGTTACATTGCTTAACAGATAAACCTGAGCAGTGATTGTAGTCTTGGCACAACAATTAATGCCTGTGTGATTTGGTTGAAATCATTTTAGCATGTCTGGTTTTTTTTTTTTTTTGACAAATTTGGTTGATGCATCTAGATGGCTGCTTCTAAAGAGCACACGAATAATGCGACTTTAAGCAGTGCGTCGTCTTTTCATCCTTCGGCACGCATGCACCTTCAAACTCTAATCAGAGATTTTTCTTTCTATAACCTGTTAGTAGTTGTCCATTTCTACCTCGTTTAGAATATCATGTACAACACACTACTTTTTTCCAGGATTTGCAGACAAGCTTTAATGTTCAGTGATTGTTGGGAAGAAAGGAAAAAAAAAATCTAACTGGTGATGGCTATTGCCCTTTGTTCTCCTGGATTTGTGTGTGGACTTCAGCATTTGACTCTGTCATGGATAAGTAATGCCTTTGTCAGGTTATAGTGTTGCAATAGCAAATGTTCTGCAGTATTATTGCAATGTGATTGCAATGGTAGATGCAGTAGCCTGTTATTGCCTTGGATATAAATTCTACTAAAAACAAAAATCTATCCAAGTGGATATTTTAATCATAAAAAAAACACAGGAAACCTTAAATATTAAAAATGAATAGATAACATCATTCTGCTTTTTATATTCCAAATAAGTGAAAGGCTTTTGCCCTTGTCAATAAGTAATGCACAGGAAACCTGTTGCTGACAAGTGTTTTAAATTTATTTGACTCGCATTGATTTCACACCATTATTTTCTCTGAGGTGTTTGTAGTTGTGTATGTAAGAATATATATAACTCAGTCATGTCATGGTAAGATTTTTAGTGCTCTGTATGCTACTCTACTGGTTCACTTTCAGTAAAGGAAATCAATTACCAAACAGTTTTTGCTGTCTGTTTTTTAAACTCTGTATGGCTCAAAGACTAATTTAGACTAAAGAATACTTTACACCAGGGATTTCCTGGACCACCAGGGACACATGAAATTAATGCTAATCACCAAAGAATTACTTGATCATAAATTAAAATAGGCATCTGACATAATGTATTTGGAGGCAGCTGTTTTTAAAGCCAAGATGAGAAAGTCACCAAAAAAGCAGAATGTTATCACTTCATTCTCACCATCATGAGAGAATGTTAATCATATCATTTAACTTGCAGCACATATGAACATAACATCAGATCGTCTGCACCTAAATGATTGGCATCATCTTGTACATGCTATTAACTTATAAGAGCACTGTTATCACAAAGTATAAGGCAGTTTTAAAATGGTAAAATCCCAATGTGTACTTGGTGGTGTGTAAGCATCTTGGCATCATACAGTTTTTTAAAATAAATCAGAGATGTACTTAAGTTCTCAAGCCATTGATGATGATGCATCATTCCTGGTCAGTGGGAATCCAGAAGTATTTAACCACTTTTCTACTCAGAGCATTGCTCTCATGGGGATCCGTTCCCATTGGTGGCAGTTCGCTGAAGTGAGCTGGTCCAGAATCTTTTCCTGCTGTGGGAACTGTAACCCTGAGAAGGGTCCTAAAAGCAGTTGCACATTCATTACTTCATGAATCAGGTACTTTCATGTTTTCAAAAGAGTAGCTGAAAATGGAAAATCCGATGCATTGATTTACCTCCCTGAGTTTTTTTCTGAATCCTCATCACTGGCATGAGCTGGTGAAATATACACAGGATCTCCCTCCTAAGTGGTTAAAAACCTAATCAGACCTGTTTATTTGCTTTTTACTGTAATTAGTAAAGGTTTACGCCAGGGTAAACGTTACCATGATGTTTCTTGGAGTTCCGTCGTAGTTCTTTAGGATCTTAATTTTCTGGTCACTTTCAGTCATACAAAGAAAGTAGCTTTTTATGTTTGCTTGACACTGGAGTAAAAACAAAACCACACATTCTGGTTGATTGCGTTAATATGTAAACACGCAGTACATACATGGGAGTTCCGAATCTGATGTTCTGTCTACAACTGAACTCTGGCTGAGACTTACTGCTTTGTTCTGCCTCTGTGATACGAGTTCCTCCTGCTCCCTGAAGATGTCTGCTAGAGCTTGGTGTTTTTCCCGCCAGCTGAGACACTCGATAACCGATTTGTCTTTTTCTCTCTGGGCCAGTCTGCTCTCCTGCTCGACCTGCTGCTGCTCTTTAACGGCTCTCTTGCTCTGCTCCTCAGCGGCAGCAGCCCTGCGTCTCCAGGTCACCTCCCTACAGCCACAATGCTGTAGATGTTAGTGCAAAATGACATCAGCAACAACTCTTAATTAAGTGATGAAAAGTTCTCACTTTTCTTTGATTGTTGTATTCTCTTCAATCAGAGCTTTGAATTTCTGCCGTACTGTGTTCCTCTCATCCTCCAAATCCTTGGTCTCTTTTAGGAGAAATTCTTTCTCTCCAGACACCCTTTCCAGTTTCAACATGGCCTCAAAGTACTTTTTTTCAGTCTGTGCCAGATGCAGCTGCATGTTTTTGTGCTATAGAAAACAGTACAAAGTAAGCTGATGGTTAATTACAGGTACATAGTGTGGCACTGTATAAACACCCTTCATTAATACAGACTTCATTAATACAATCCATCTTCATACTGTAGTCCAATGTAGAGACGTGTGTGTGTATACCTCTTTATTCAAATTGTGTAGCTCTTCACTGAGTTGCACTTTGTCAGCCAGAGCTGCATCTCTCTCTCCTTTGCTCTCTAGTGCCTGAGCTTCTGCCAACATTTGTTTTTTTTCTGCCTCGATTCGTGACTTGTCTGCCTCCTCCGCTGCCCTGGAGCACAAACTTGCCCTCTGCTGGCTCAGATGCAACTTCTGCTTTAACTGATCGCAGCCAGAGAAAACAGATCCTACAGCTTACAGTTTTCTATAGCTCACAACAAATCAGAGCACATGCTTTTCCCGCCCACTTCCTGATGAAATGGTGGGTATCTGAAATTGTGTACCTCTTTAACTTCAACCTGTAGTTCCTGGTTCAAGTTTCTAAGGTTCCTCATGGTCAGCTCACTCTCAGTTCTCATCATGAACCTCTCCATGTGAATCTCATTGGATAGGTATTTGTTTTCCTTCTTTAGGTCCTCACATTCCTAATGACATGGGAAGGTAGTCAGGAGTCGACAAGTAGATATTTTGTCCAGGCCATTACTGTTTTGTTTTTGGTTTTTTTTTTATTAGTTGCCCAGCAGATAAGTAGATTCAACAGCCATAAAAAGAACAAAAAGCACTACTCCATACTCCACTCTACTCCACTCCTGCTGCACTACACACATCAGCCGAGGCACAGTGTTCTGGCAATGGGTTCTTATTGTTTAGATTAATTAGCAGGGACGATCTGTTCAGGATCAAGAGCGCAGGTTTGTGGAAACACTAAAACACATTACCTGCAGTCAAACCTATTTTGAAAAAATATCATTTAAAATGTTAGTCAGATGTGATAAACAGAACAAATCTCATAGTGGGAATGTTAGCCAAAGACATGTTGACTTTGTCTTGACAGTAAACAATGCACAGCAGGTTATTTATGTTTATTTCCCTTAGTCTGCATCAATGTAATGAACTAACTAGCTAGGTCAGCTTATATTCCATTTGGTACCATTAGGTTTTTTAGCACTATCAGCTATGTGCATTTTTGATTAGCTTCAGTCAGCACTCACCTTTCTCTTGCGTACCAGCTCTCCTTGCAGGTGGTTAATCTGGAGGAAGGAGCCGCTGACACTGAGAGAGCTCACCGGCCTTACCGCTCTCACTGGTCTCCGAGGTGGATGAGACGGTTTAGACACTCCCTTGATCTCCTCCAAGCTCTCCTTTCCAAATCGGCTCCCCAGATTGCTGCTGACCGAGTAGGACTTGAACATACCGTTGTCTGAACCTGGCAGTTTTGACAGAGATAGATTCTGAAGGTCCCCATGAGACACAGTCCTCAGGGTCATGATGTGACCGGGTGTTGTACTTTTACACCAGGTCTCAAGGGTGTTAAATTGTAGGACCGTAAGTGTGCAGCTGATGCTGAGCTGGAGTTTAAGAAAATACTCCCAGCTGGGCATGTGAAGACTTCCGCTCTGACAGTTCCAGTTAATAATCGATGAGGCCATCGGATACCTTTTCATGTGACTTAGAAACACTCTGCAGGTAAACAGGGTGAAACAAAGCCCATTCCTTCCGTAACTAATACCACCAGATCCATCTCTTTAAACAAAATATACAGATGATACATCATTTATATTAGTAATTAAACATCATTATAAATGTCATTATACACTTAAGTTAAACATTGGTGAACAGCTTTTGACATGCATACTGAAATCACAAAGGCAGAGGAGCACAAAAACACAAAAAAGTGGAGCAGTAGAGAGACCACAGCACTACAGGTCTGCTAGGCAACAGTGCCATGAATGCATTTGAAACTCTACAAGTGTTGTGCTCATGAGTGATTCACAACCCTTTCGTCAACAATGTATTATTCAGACAGGCCATGCAGAGCAAACTCCACTTGTCCTGTTAAACTTTTTTACTGAGCATGGCTGCAGTGCTATTACTAGGACTTATTCTGGGAAATCTTTTACTGGCAAATAGACCTGGAAGTCATTATACAGGGTGATTAAAAATGACAATGCAAAGTGTAACATTATAACACAAGGAGTAAATACAGTGTTGCCAGTAAGTGCTAAGGTCTTATTTTGCTGTGTATAAATGGACTTTAAATGGAAAAATGCTTCCATGTTCTGTAGTATGAATAAAAATGTTGTTTGTGAATCAGGAC
>JAOTRJ010000038.1:25391123-25412024 GCA_028564905.1 Leptodoras praelongus | reverse complement strand
TCTTTACTTTTTTGCCAAAATCATCAATATTAAAACAATAAAAGGCTTGAACTACTTCAGTTGTGTGTAATGAATCTGAAATATATGAAAGTCTAAAGTTTATCAGTACATTACAGAAAATAATGAACTTTATCACAATATGCAAATTTTTTGAGAAGGACCTGTATTTATCTTTTTCTTTTTTTAATTTAAGGGTGAGTTTAATTTGGTCCTTCCTCCAAATATTTTTGACCACTCATGGTTAGTCAAGCAAGCTCTCACTTTTATGCATCATCTTGTACAAACTGTAGACAGTAAGAAGGTGGTCTCAGAAAGGGAAGATTCTTTTTTTCTATAAAGGAAAGGACAGATTTCTTAAATCAGAAATTTAGCATTAGATGGCAGCATAACACTAGCATTAAAGAATCCTAAAGCAGATGCTTTGAATGAACATTCAATTATGGTGTATTAGGTTGCGGTATATTATGGCATTCTGAAATCTGTGTAATCAATATTTGGGTTTCATGCACACTATATTTAAGACATTGCATCACCTGAAACACCCAAATAAATCTCCTAATTGAATACTGTGCATGGTATCATAGGCTCAGAGCACTGACCACCAGGAATAGGACATGCTTTTACAAGAAGTATATACTATTAACAGTAAAACCAGACACTGTATTACTGGTCATGATAAAATCATCTTATGATGTTTTGTGAGACACAGTATCATTCTAAATTGTCACTGGAGCATAGTATTGCAGCAGCATGCATTATTGTTTACTGTGCTGTCTCACCTGCACTATACATGTTTTGCATGCTTTATTTGTTATGTATTGCTTTTGTTACATCTTGTAAATGATAAACTGATTCATTTATCAGTCATTAGTGTTAATTTAGAATGAGTATTTAAGAGCATATTGATGAAATATAGCTGAATATGAACAACAGCTAGAAATAAAACACCTTCAATCTTTTTTCTTACACGTGTTTAATAGTTGCTTATACCATCTGGTTTTCACTTGACAATGATAATCACCTGACAAAGACATACGTTTATCATTAAATCAGCATAAAAGTAATGGTTAAATACTTAATTTCAATATACAATGCCCATATTAGTTGTATAAAAATAGTTAATCTCTGAGATTACAAGTACTTTATTATTGAATGTATAAAAATATGAATCCGTAACATACATTATATTCATAATATATTTTTACTTTGGAATACAGGCTGCTACAATTATTGCACATTCCCTCACTATACACATATCCAGCTTCAAGTAAGCAGGTGAGCAGATGTCCAACCCTTTCACATCCAGCTTTCACAAAGATCTCTTCTTTCAGTTAATTTCCCTTATGGAGCCTTATTGGTAAAATTATTGCAGTTGGTATTTCTCCAACACAGAGGTGCTGGTAGTTTCCTGGATAACCCCATTGCTTCTCCAGAGGTTTGAAGAATTGGCATGTGCTGCGCTGGGGGAGAAACAGAGCCTTGCCAGGTCCCAGAGCTCCGTAAGATCAAGAAATATCCCAAACCTATGCACACACAACTGCTCAAGTATCTTTCATATTGCTGACATAAACTCACACCCTTGTTAGCTCACTTGAACTCCTGCTTCACTTTCTTAAAAACAGAACTGTCTGACCCACTTTACACAAACACTCATTCTTTCCAGATGACCCGAGTCCTCATCTTTAGTCCTGTCTCTCTGGTAGAGGACGGAGAAAGAAGTTCCAGCAGCTGCTTCGACGTGGTAGTTCCCCATTTTTGTGCCTGCAAATGAGTTGTCAGTAGTATTTCAGCAAACTGGGCCAACATAAGAAAAAGGCTCAGGATAAAGCACAGAATGGTGTTTAAGTCAGTTTTTGAGGCGAATCACGTCTCTGGGCTTGCAGCATGGAGCGATTCGGATGGCCCTCCCTGTGGGCTGGAGCAGCGGCGCGTCGGAGGAGGGAACGCCTCCGTCGCCGGCCATAGCCACAGGGACTGATCTTGCGTGAGGGGGCATTACTTGTCTTAATACTGAGCTGGTTGATGAGTTGGGCAAGATCATGTATTGAGCAGGTGAGCAGGTTACAGCCCCGTTTCATCCTTCCACTCGGCTGATCACTGCAAAAAAGCAAACAAGCCAGAAAGAACAAAAAAATAAAGATGGGTATCCCATGTTACAATCTCCCAGAACAATCTTAAAGGACATTTTATCTGATGAGCTTTTTTTCACTGTCTTTCACTATAGTGACATATGCGTATCTGATATCATATGATGATATCATAACTGAATCAGCAGAGACGCTGCACTGCATTTTACACAAGTGAAATTTGTTACTTTAATAGATTTTGTCTTCTGGTTTCAATTTCAAAAATCATGAAAAGCAGGTGGGTGAAAGCAGGGGTGTGGCCACTTGCGTGTCATATGCCCTGCCCCATAAACTGCCACTGACCTCAAATCACATCTCTGATTGTCTGTTACTCTTATACAGTTCAAGCCTAGCTTAATAAACCATATCTACACATTTGTGTTAATTTAAATCATCATTGTAATATAATAGGTAATATAGATATATAACTACAATGAAGCTCACTACGGTCATAGTATGGCCATTCATTTTGCACTATTCTGAAAACCAAAGAAATCTAATTCTAATGCAAACTTGTCGTATATCCCATTACCACCTTGTTTAAAAGCACAGACATGCCAATGGAAGGAAGGAATGAAGGAAGGAAGGCTACCTGTTCTGTGATATAGGTGTCCCTGGATCCCTGTTCTCATGTGATTCTTCTGAACTCCTGTTTTGCGCACAGATATCCTTCTTCTGATGCTCTGCATTCAGTCTGGCAATACAAAGACCAGTACAAGCATATCAGCATCAGAATTGCAAACCCAACTGTGTAATTGCAAAAGGAGAGACAGACAAAAAAGTTGATGCTTAGACATACTTCTTTTCTCCATCAGAACTGGGGGGAAGTGTTGCACTTATAACACAAGGCACAAAAGCAGCAAGCAAACACCAATACAAAATACTGTGAGAAATCTTCTTCATTTTGACTTCAACCTGTAGAAAGAGAGAGAGTCTAATCAGCATCCAACCTTAATCTGTTAGTCACTGTATGAGAAACATACTCAGATAGATGATTTTGGTACTATTATGAGGCATGGAGCTGTGCTGCTTTGCTGGGGGTTAACAAGTGCTGTCTCTCACATGATGATAACCAGAATGCTGACAGCTGGATGTCTTTCCAACACAAACTTATTTTAGCCTTGACCTCTGAGGAAATGCCAAAACATTCAACTGATGATAATTATGTTTGAGTAGCATTGCAAGGATACATACCTGAGAAGCTTTGTTCTTGAGTAAGAATCAAGAACTGTATTCCTTACTTCTCAACACTGATTGGTTGGTCTACAGAAAGAGGATTTCCCAAATAATGTCCAGTGTTTGTGTGTGTCTGTATGTGTGTGTGTGTGTGTAGTTGTGTGTGTATGTGTTAGAGAAGGATGCAGCTGTGACACTACCAATCCTCTGAGTCTTAAAGGCAAACCTGGGAGCTTTTTATACTTTACAGGGGGTGGGAGGAGGCGGGAGTTAGGATGAGTGACAGTCAGCCACATCCCCAACCTTATATGCCCTGTATTATGCAGACAAAGGAATGATTTTCCAGCATCATTAACAATAACTGTCCATTAATGGAACCAGAGCATTTCTTAAAATCTATTTAAAACAATAATTAATTGTATGTTTTCTTCTATACAATGAGAAGGTCAGAGTGTTTGGGGTCTTCAGTAGTCTAAGTTAGTGTTTCAAATTGTTCTTGTAATATTGTACCTATATCTGAATACCTGAATGGTAATATTTCATAAATAAATCCTTAATATCCATGCACTGAATCTTGGTGCATCTTTTATTGTTTTTTTTTTTTAAAGAAATGTGAATAATTACTTAACAGCTGCAATTAAACCACCTAAAACCTTTTGCCAGTGTGGTGTAGTTTTATCTAGTCATCTGTTTAATCTGTAATACTGTTATACATTTAAAATGCAATGCAATTGCTTTCAAAAATTTCATCTCTCACCAATTTGGTTTCGATCATTCACTGACATTAAATACATTAAAGTATATTACTTTCTTTGGCATGGTGACACTTTCAGTAGGTGTTTGTTCATTTCTTGTAAAATTCCTGTTCTTCACAAGCATCTCAGTTATATTCAGAAGAATGCCATAATTAAATGTTTCAAAACCCCAAAGAAGGGACTTATTCAAATTAAACACAGGCCACATAATCAATTTGACTCACCTTTGACCTTTGCTGTGCTAATATTTTACGGTGCTAACTTTGAGCAAGTGTTAACTTTGAGCCAGTGTCCTTTTGAAGCTTGCTTATGCTCACAACATGTAATTTTTAGATGCAATGCTGCAGTCTACTAACTTTAGTGACCTCTTCTGTCATGTTGGAGTAGAATTGCAAATATGCCTCATTTTGAGAGTTGGTGACTATGGTAACCTCACGTTAAACTCCTCACACGTCCCTGAAAATACTGCAATCAATTGATCAAATAGGTTGTACGTGCTGAGAGTCTTGCTTAATGCTCTGAGGCATTAAACAACACCCAAAAATGAATTTTCACATTATGGCACATAACCCAATTTAATTCATCCTTACAAAGGATCCTTTCCAGATGCATCTCTGAAGACATATATTACAATATCCCTTGTTGGAATAAACAGCTGTTGGTTGAATTACATGGCCCACTGTGCTATCTGGCCAGTCACACTTCATAGCAGCTGAATTTTGTCTGGCCTGGAGGCTTATGGGTAAACAGTGTCTATCCTCACTATGTTTCTTGGTGAGTGATATGATAAATGAGTATTTGGATTCAGTAGGACTTAGTGTTCCTGGCCTTATCGTTATCGTTTCTTGTTGTTTAGTTGGCATAAGTAAAATTTGATGTATGTCCTGATTGTGATTTAAAATGCAGGGCGAATGTTGAACATTGGTATTTTACAGAAATAATTTCCAGTTTGGATGCTACCCCACCCACATTCAGAGCCCACTTTTATACTGTATGAGTGAACAGTGATAGGTGGAGCTGTAGCATTAGATCATGTGACAGGTTGAATTTACTTGTGTAATGCTTGTGCTCAGATTGATGAGCATGTACTAGCATGGCTGAATGACATCAACATTTAGGGATAGAAGCCAAGTCCTTTCACTTCCAGTCATACAGGAGTCATCACTATTCTATGAACCATCACTGAACCCCTGCTATGAATATGACATGCCTATTTAAAATGCTTCTCCCCTCGTTTCTCTTCTCAAGCTGCTCAAGTTCTTTTTCCATAGAAGTCACCACAGGAGTGTCTTTTTGTGTCATTAATGCAATAGGCTCTTTATGATTGTGCTGACCATTACCAAGAGTTTGTGCTACATATGTGACTTATTATAATTGTATTTATTTGATGATCAATATTCATTTATTCAAGTACCAATTCTATAAACATGCACTTGAGAATGACAGATGGGTGTAATTAAAAGCAAGTGCCTCACGTTGCATTTACACTCTCAGTACTATGTTGTGAAGAATGCTTTTGTGCACTGAGGATAATTGCAAACAGATCTGAATCTTAACACTCATTTCTGAAGTGTTGTTTTTGATCTGTCATGTTCTTACATGATCAGCATCCATGTGATGTGATGTGATATGTCCACGTGATATAGCGTGTGCGCCGTGATAAGATAGCATGAAGGATGTCACGTCTCTGTCTAGTAACTGACCTGCGTCTGTTCCTCATTAATAAATGGAAAGCACAATACATTGCTCACAGTTGCGTAAAGTCTTAAAGAATGAGCCACATTCCAAATGAGAGGCGAACTCCACATGCTCCAGAGCGGTTCTCTGTGTACGCACACGCTGTCTTCTATCAACACCCAATCCACAAGTCACTCCAGAACTCACTGCTACACCTTGACTACTTCATTAATCAAAAGGTCTCCGAAGACTGGTGCCTCCATGTTGTGCTTAAAATAGCAACACTGTAATGTTACAACATTCTTGGAAGCTCTAAAACATCAGCTGTTTTTGAAAATGTGAAGAGTTCACAGTAAAATGGATCCATTAATTTTGTGCTGGAATTCAGCCATCGCATCATTTAGGCACACAGACATGGCTAAGACCACAAATTGAGAAACTACTCAAGACTAATTCACTGTGAAGTTTTATCTAGTCCACTAATGCTTTAATTATTCACAGTATTCACAGTTTTGTTTGGTGAGTGTTTGTTTGTGGTAATGTTATTTTAACACACAAAGGCTGGATGCAGAGTCTTAGTGTTGAACAGGATGTGACTGCACTCAAATCTTATGCATGGAACGTCTTATGCATAGAATGTATTAAGCCAAGATTCTAGGAAATACAAATATGACTCCCTGTGGACCCTAGCTGAGCTTGGCACATATTCACATAGCCTTTTTTTCTTGCTGTAAGTGGGTTAGTAGCTATTTAAATCTTAATACTATTACACAGAGCTAATATGAAGGTCATCAGGGTGATATGGACTTTACCAACGCTAATATTTTATGACTTGATTCTTCCCCTTTAACATGGCTAACATCAACGGTAACAACAGCATTGCAGTATTGAGTGGATTTTATTCTGTTTATATCCATATATTTCAAACCACACTTTAACACAAGTTCATCAATTACTATGCCAACTAATTTACAAATGTACACCTGGGAAAACATTACACTTTCAGATATTTCAGATTTCATCATGCTATTACTATCAAAAGTATTTCAAGCCATTTTCTTCACTAGACATGTTTTGGCTGCTTTACTTTGTATTTAAACAAAGTGTCACTTCTGTTTATTGAGCTTCCTTAAATTGTTTATGGAAACCAATGTCTTGACTCATCTGAATTGGCCACAATTTCTTTGCGCAGCATTCAGGAATGAGTAATTAAAACGAAATTAATTGTGCACAAATAAATCGGAGTGACTTCAAGTCGTCAAGCCAAATCTATTAAGGCATAATCAACAGTTGCAGGTACAAGTTTAAGGTATGTTTGAGTTTATTTCTGTAGCACCAACTGATTTATTGTCTGTCTTTGTATTCTTTAACATTTCATGACAGACTTGCAAGGATGGCAGCACATGTATGCTTCTATTCCATGAGGGGAGTTTTACACCACTGTTTATTTTCATACCTTGCCGCATCACCTGTTACCATATCTGCACTCCTTTGTACCGATACACTGGGCCATCATACTCATCTGTAGCCCCCGCTTTAGTCCCCTCTTTGCTGTTATAATAACCTCCACTCACACACTGTGCACATTTCACACAGGACCATTACTGAGGTCAGGCACTGATGCTGTGTGAGAAGACCTAGGGCACATTGGCAATTCAGTTCATCCCAAAGATGTTCAGTGTGTTTGAGGTCAGGGCTCGGGGCAGGACACTTGAGTTCTTGCATGCCAACCTTGGAACAGCTGGAACAGTTTGGGCCCCTTAGTTCCAGTCAAGAGAAATTGTAAAGCTACAATATGAAAAGAAATTATGTGCTTCCATTTTTGTGGTAACAGGCAAACTTGTTTATGGGCATCTAGTGTATCAGCACTAAAGTTTTCTCCAAGGTTTTGCCTTAGCTTCTTGGTATATTTAAACTTGGGCTGTATGGTGGCACGGCAGTTAGTAGTGTTGCCGCTTCACAACTCCAGGTTCCTTGGTTCCTTGGTTTCCTCTGGGGTCACTGGTTTTCTTAAACCATCTCCCAAAAACATGACAGTAAGTGGACTGGCCATGTCCTAGATATGTGTGCATGGTGCCTTGCGATGGACTGACAGCCCATCCACGGTGTATTCCCATCCCCAGGACAGGCTGCTGATCTGCCAAGGCCATGATCAGAATAAAGTGGTTACTGAAGATAAACGAATAATCTGCACTAGTGGGATGTCTGCTAAGAAGGCAGATAAGTACTACAGCTTATTCCAGGTATTTCAAACCCAGGAAGAAACTGTTTAAATGTTGTTGAAAAGCGATCCATTCTTGCATGCTGGGATTTCAATAATGTAAATGATCTAAAAATGTCCTTTTTTTATCTTACTTCACTGGATCTTGGTAGCTGCTTGGATCATGTTAAATTCATTCATGTTTACCTACAAATTATAGAACTCAAACCCGCCAACATGAAATTCTTCAAAAGAATGTGGTTTATACACCCTGTGCAAATGTGAAGAGTGAATGGCAAATGGTGTTATTGACACTGTGGTCTAAAACCTTTTTCTTTGGACCAGTTATTCTAATTGCACACTTGCAATAACAATGTAAATTTCCTCATAATTGTTGGACACTTTTGCAGCTCTTGCTGTCTCTGATTTTGAGTCTCACCTCATTTTATATTAATGTCTGACAAATGAAAAACAAGTGCTTCATTACCAAATGGCTTCAAGGTCCTTTTATATATTTTATTTATATATGGGATATATAACCTTATAACCATTTAATATACATGAGACAAATTAACACAAATTAATTTCTACACCAAAAAATATGATGAGCACAGTTGATGACAGTTAAATGTTTAAACACTACATAATGTGAAAACTAACATCCTTTTTAATCTAAAAGGTTTTATGACCAAATAACACAACAGCTGATTTTTTTCCTCGTCCTAACACATTTGATTAAAAAAAATGACATTAATAATAATCAAGCTGAGAATTCTTGTGGTCTTCAAGCACTGTAATTAATTTATGCCATTGTGTGCAAGTGTTCCTTGCGTGTTGGAGCCGAAATATCCAAATGCATTTTCAATGACCTGTTTAAAAAAAAAATGAAAAAAACATGTTGATATCTGAATTCAATCTTAAGTTTTTTTTCCATTTCGTAAAATATGCACTTTTGTAGATACACTTTTCAGATCTTCAAGCCTTTTAAGTCTCCAGGATTTTAGCAAATCCTTTCAATCATGCAATCGAGAAAATGACATTGTGTTTATGTTTCCTAAAGAAATTTGAGCACTGTTTGGAATGTAGGGAGGATTATATCAGGAAATCAACAGGTTAGTTCAAGTTCATATTGGCGTGTGAAGACCATTTTTTTGCATTGTGTGCGTGATCACAGCAGTCAGGTGGTGAATCATGCTAAGCATGGAACGTTATCATCTTGGGGGTAATGGCACGGATGGTTTTAATGGCTTGAAGTATATCCTCTCAGAATGTCAAGAATTTTTCTGTTTATCTTTATAGTGTGAGAGGGAATAAATTCTGGACTTTCCCAATTTCCAGCATGTGATTTGAATTTGTCCCCTGTATAAACACCTGATGTATTATATTCAGACTTACCCCACTATGCATGATCAAATGATTTACTGGATAACACATATTGAGTAGGACCATGTTTAGGTCCATTTAGGCACTTATATAAAGTTTTTACTCGTATCCTAGGTGTGTTGAATTTGGACAAAAATTATGTCTTTGGCTATTTTGTGGTAGTGGGCTATTTTTCTGTTGTCCCTCCACTGAATGACTTGTATAGCGGTATAGTAAATAATCTGACAGAGCATCACGGCAGCGTTTATCTGTTTCCTGGGTATTTAGACTTTTTTTTTCATTTTAGGGTGTTTAAATCAAGTCATTTGTTGTTGTTATTCTATTCATTCTATATTCACAGATAATGTCACTGATGTTATGGTGGCCACTTTGAAAAGCATCCTTCCCTTCTTAGTGCTAGTAAAGATGGCATCATTTAATGTGGGTTAGTCACTTGTAGCAAAACAGGCCATTGTTTTCAGAGTCTGCTTTGAGTTAACTGTCCTTACACTCTTCATCTTTTACCACATTCCTTATGAACATCTTGACCTAATCCAAATCACTCCATTATTTATGGTCTGTGACTGAATTCAGTGTTCCAGATGAGTTTTGACTCAGCATGTCAGGTTTTAAATTGTCATTTATATAGCTGCTATTCAGAACAGGAATGGAATTGTATTATCATAAAAAAAAAAATCCTGATCACAACTGGATGTGCAACACAAGCAGAATTCGGGGTAAACCATTAGCCAGAGGATTCTCAATACTGGATGCATTAAAAATGCCTAAAATTAAAAATAGCACAAAGCTATTATGCAAACCAGTGAGCTTATTATTACATATCCAAACCCACTGCACACGTTTGCTGTAAATCAAGCCTTAAATCCTATGCTTGAACATCCCCCAAGATTATATATTACACAGAACATTTTTTTAATTACATACAATTGCTTGATGCTTTCGTTCATTAGATGGGTGAAGAAGATACCGAATGCATTTTAACTATCATCAAGAACTCCAGGTATTTTTTACTTTTTCATTCATCTTCAGTCATCTCTTTATTCAGGTCAGGGCAGCAACGGAGCCAGAGCCAATTCCAGAAACACTTGTAAGGTCGGAGAATTCACCCTGGATTGTATGTACATACACATCTAGAAAGGAAGCAACAAATTTCAACAGGGTGTCTGAATATATTTAATGTATGTAAAATATATGATATTAAAGGCAGTTTATGGCCTAAAGGGGTCATCAGAATTCATAGCTACATCTCTGAATTTGCATATTGGATCATGATCGCTATGATTCTTATATTTGACAATATAAGAAATATCACCTGCCTGTCAGTCTGTACATTAAAACATGTCATAAAGTCTAATATGAGTGTTATGTCCTATAACCTTTTAAGTATTATCTATATTTAATATGCATTTCCTTACAGCAGTAGACTGGCAACCCATCTAGATTGCATTCTTGTGCCAAGGGTTTTTGGCATAGGCTCTGGTCCAACACATTCCTGACCAGGATAAAGCGATTAAGATGGATGAATAAAAGAAATATTGAATAAATGATTGTCAGTAGACAAAATAGGCACAACTGCTCATTAACTATAAAAGGAAAATCTTGCAGTAACGTGTCATGTAAGATGAAACTTTAGTAAATATATACAAATGATAAATTATATGTATGCTAGACCTGTACTGTTTCTGATTAGAGCTAAATGAAGATGAATATTAAAAAAACTGCTCTTTAGCCTTCATCCATCCTAGAATGAAATCAGCTTTGAAGTGTTTATGGAGCCATGTGGGGTCCTTTTGTAATTAAAGAGCCGCTTTCCACATGTGACTTCTTCAATTCAAAACATGTGTTTTGTGCTTATTTTTGTCATTATACTAATTTACAGTGATTGTCTTGGAATGCATAACATAGCTGTTATGTAGATGCATTTTGCTATCTCCAAAATATCACTTGGCTGAAATGAGGCAGTAATACAGTTTGAACATGTGCATCCAATCGAGAATGACTTAATACATGCAGAATGTATGGTATTAGTTTTATGGTGACTCCAATGTCAAACGTGAAATGGCAAGCAGGGCAATGATCAGTGTGCACAATAAGAAGCACAAAGAAGCACTTGCAGCTTCACATGGAAAAGATGTGCTTTGCTGGACATGATGCATGATGGTGTGACTTTGTGTTCACTGTCTAAGTTGAGTGATTTTTGATGTGGAGCCAAACCATTTGATTGTGCATATGCGCATTTTGAAAAATGAAACTATTTGTGCAGGCACTAAAACAAAATAGCATAATGCTGCTTTTGATTGAACAGGCACCACCAATATACCAAGGAACCAGACTATTTTCGGGTGACTGCATGACTGTAGTGCCATCTATATTTAAAAAATACTTTTTAACCATTTCTTAGATTTGAATGTTAAATCTAAAAAGATTTTTTTAAAGGTTTACTGGCTGACAGTGGCTGGAGTTTGCTCTTCAGTGAGTAACAAGGCTGAAAGTAACATTCTATGCCACAGAATTAGAAAAAAGCACAAAAGCATGAGCAAATCCACAAAACATATTTGCATGAGAAAATAAGTCTACTTTAAATTTATTTTTAATGTGTAGATGGGACACCACTAACAATGTCTGTGGTAACTCAGTGGTTAAGTATTCAGACTATTGATTGGATGGTCCTAAATTCAAGTCTTAGCGCTCCAGTTTTGTTCTGCTGGGCCCTTAAGCAAGGCCCTTCTCAGCCCCTATATCATTTCATATCTGTCCATTGCTCTGCATAAGGGTATCTGCCAAGTGCCTAAAATGTGAAAAATGCTTTTTTCCTTAATTTTTCTCTAATTTGTTTTAACACAAATAAGATTGTGATAGCATTTAATGGTACTAATTGGTCATTTATTTGCTAATGAATATAAAGTATTTCAATGCATAGTTATAGTGGGCTGTGACAGGCAAAATGACTGAATGTGTTGTAATTTGTAGGTTTTTATATTATAAAAAATATAAATTTACTTTATATTAAAAAATTACTTTTTATATATTATTTATACAAAATATACACAGGTTTTGTGAAGGACACTTTATACTTATAAATACAAATACAAATATACTAAAATGGTATATTTTACCTTCACATGCATGTTAGAAAATGTAACATCAGTGGGACACAAACAGCACCCCAACTGCTTATTTCGTGCATATAATAACAGATGATACGTGATACAGTATCTAATTAGCAGAGAACAGGTCTGCTTCACCCATGAGTTCCATTTACTGTTGGCACAAACCTTGAGAAGATACCATATTTTCTTGTACCAAATTCTGTTACTTAACCTAAAACATATCATGTATTAATTTGAGATTCTGTGCATCTGATGTTGTGTCATTACTCTCTTGGTGTTGTTAATCATCATTTTGTTTTGTGTATATGTGTATGTATGTACTGTTTGGAGTAAAATAGATTTTTGTTTCTGTGCATTGTTTTGTCCATTACTTTTTTACTTAAGTATGGCTGTTTTGATGTATCTTCTTGATTCATTATTCAATAAAAAAACTTAGTTTTTAATTTTAGGCAACATTACTGGATTGCATTAACTGTTGTCTTGAATGCATGAATCGTTGCAGTTTAGTATTTTGGGAGAAATTTGACCGCCGTTTACAGCTTGAAGCAGGCTTATACCAGTTGCTCACTTTCAGTCTGAAATGCAGCTGAAGATAGGCAACTTCACTGCCTCAGCTCTCTGGATCTGCAGCCAAACAATCTGTGACTCAAACAGCCCTGCGTCATGTCTGAGGCATCCGTACATATTGGAGGGGGCATTAGAGAGTTGTAAAAATAGAAAATGAATCATTCATATTTGCACATCCATGTTGCCAAATTCTGTAATCCATGTCTTTCCGTAGGATAATGCTGACATCCCTTGCTATTTAATTCCTTTTGTTAGTGGTTAGTTAGATCACAAAACAAATCACTGGAACACCAGTGGATCTGTTGTGTCTTGCTTGCATGAAACTCCTGTGCATTAGAAGAAACAGGGGGAAGGTTTGCTTTTAGGTAGCATGTGCAATCAAAAGTACCTGGCCTACTATAAAACAAATGCAACATCATGCTTAAAATGATTGCATAATTGCATTATTACTTCATTGTAGGCTTTCATATACACATTATCCAGCCTGGATGTGCTTATTCAAACGATGATTCATTCAGGCTTATGCACTTTCCATGGTCACGCCATCAAATATGTACAGACAAACAGAGATGAGAACATGAACAAAGTGTTAGGCTTGCACAATCTTGAACTCAACATGAGGCAGGCAGGTTTCTTAAAAATTTTCCACAACAGTGATATTGTTGTATGAGACAAATATTTTGATCTAATCACTGAAATGGCACTGAACTGACAAATGTAGCAAGCAGTATACCATTTATGATGATCATGACTATTTAAGGCTGGGTGAATCCATAAAAAATCAGGAAGGCATGTTAGTACATCTGACACTCTACAACTTCTCTTCTGGTTTGAATTAGACTTCCATTCCTCAGAGCCCATGGGGTATCATATACACAAATTATACGATGCCAGAAATAGTCCAGGGAATGTTATCTGTCTTTAAATCTTATGCTGGAGTTGTATGAGGGCATGAAGGATTAAAAGCACTGTCTTCCTTCATTCTGAACTTTATGTTTATAAAGTGGAAACTGGATGGGAAATACAGAATTTATTAAGTAACCACATTTAGGATATTCTTAATAGTTACAGTTTTGTAGTTTCTTTTGTATATGTATATATGTATATTTTTTGTAGATATCCTCATAAAATAAACATTTTTTATGTTCTTTATATTCAGATGGAGTGTCTGCCTTTTTCAAGTTTATCCCATATTTTCCACACATGCTGAATTAATTCACAACAGCCCCCTGCAATCTTAGGACATCATTTCTTCACCCACTGCAATCAAAAAGGTAATTGTAATTGATTTACAAACATTTTGAGGCAATATTAAAAACACAATTGGAATTGGAGAACAAGCCTGTGGCTGTGTGTTATTATGTTTCTCCTTTTTTTGTTCTGCTAACATAATATTTCATTTTATTGATGATTCTCAATATGGGTCATTTTAGGTTTCCGTTTAGATGCACGCTAATCTCATTAGTCTTCGTTTTTGAGAGTTACATGATCTCAATATAAATACACCGGTTACTAGAAGAGTATGTTAGAAACGATGCTAAACAAACAGCATCCTGAAAACCAAGAGCTTTAAAAGAAAAAGTGTAATTTGAAGCCATGCACTGTTCATCACCCTGAGAACACCATACCTATAGTGAAGGATGAAGGTTGCAGTGTCATATTAAGCAATATCCTTAACATCATGGTTGTCTCTTTGACTAAATCCTTTCTTACATAGTCACATTTTTGTTGGACAGCCTACTCTACAGCCACACTCATGCCATAGACTTTTACTTTCCTTAAATAATGAATTTAATGATGCACTATGGGATGGTTATGTTTTCTCCAAGAATTTTCTCCCAGACTTATTTGGATAAATAGATGTTCTTTAACTCTCACAGGACTACATTCAACTAATTATGTGACTTCTGATAACTAATTTTGGGGTTTCACAGTAACTGAGGTAAATACTTGTTAGGGTTACCATCACAACAATAACTTTATTATTTAGAGGCATGGTGACACAGTGAGTACCATTGCTTACTCACAGTGGTCCTGGGTTCAAAACTGAGCATGGGTTACTGTGTATACAGTTTTGCATATTCTCCCAGTGTTCACATAGGTTTGCCCCAGATTCTCCAGTTTCCTCCCGCTGTCAAAAACATGCAGATTGGCTATTCTACATTGGCCCAAGTATGAATGAATGTGTGAATGTGAGTGTGCCTGTGTGTGTGTGTGTGTGTGTGTGTGTGTGAGTGTGCCTGTATGTGTGTGTGTGTGTGTGTGTGGGGCCCTGCAATGGAATCATCTCCTATTTGTAATACTACAAAATCTATAAAAGTTCATGTTGAATAGTTATGCAAGGCAGTGAAACAACTTTCCAACTCTTTATCCTGATTAGATCATGGTTTGCAATCTCATGCAACATCATGATTGCAAAGTTTAAATAATTCGCTCATCAACCTATAATTTGGTGTAAAAACAATTTGTGTTGACATCACAGCGTTGCTTTGAATGAATGTTTCTGAATTCTGTACCCATGAATAACATTTTCCTGTTATTCATTTTTAAACCAAAGCACTTTGCATCTTTACAGCAACATCCAGCTGAAGCATGTGTTTTATGCTAACTTCAAGCAGGGTATGTAGTTGTGATGCACTTAGTTGTTTTCTTCCCTGTCAGACCACAGGCCTCTTTTTTCCATCTTTTGATTAATGCTGAGTTAGAGAGCCCCCCACAGACAAAAATGCAGGCAAAAATGCTAAATATTTTAAACTAGTGCAGCTTCTCTGCTAAATTTGTTTATGAGACAGGATTACATGCTGTAAACACAAGACAAGAGAAATCAATGGAAAAGCTGATGTTCACTATGGAATTATACAATATAGCAACACAAAGGAAGTTGTTTTGGTTTACAAAGAGACACTCCTTTTCTCATTTTATAGAACTGGTAGGTTAGCAGTATGTTAGTAAGACAAACTGCATGCCTTTTGAGCTATTTCTCATTAATCTTTGGAATAACATTACCCCTTGTAAGGTTGGTGCTGGAGATATATTTTTGGGTTGGCCATACTTCTGGCTGTGTGTCTATTCATCTGTAAATCTGTCTTTCCATGCATGCAGGGGTTAAATTGGGATTTGTGGGGGACTTTGTGGTTTCATGGTTTACTTGGGAGCACATGCACATGCTTATGTGCACCAGCACCAGTGACAGGTGCTGCAAAAATATTTTTACATACAAAAGCCTACATTTAAATTAAAAACCTACTTTAAAATATAATTTTCTAGATGTTAAAAAATAGGCTTATGATTGATATCATTGAACAGACTGTACACAAATAAGACAAGGCATGATCTGCTTTGATTGCAGATGGTGTTAGGCTACCACTAAATTAAATAGACAATATTAATATGAATTAACTCATATGAATGTGCCTTTTAAATAATTACATTCAATTGTTTATATTCTAAAAAAGAATTAATTATTAAGGCCCTGTTTCATTTTTTGTGAATATTTTTTAAATGCTAATAAATAAAAGAATCAGAAATAATAACAAATACAAAACAGAAATGTTAGGAAATTATGTAAATAGAGATACACTTTGAATCATTAGTCCACTCAGTGTTTTGCAGTTGTTTAATTAAACTGATTTTCTTTCAAATCTGAAATAACTTTTTGTGACATCCACTACACCACCCAATTCAATTTCCACTTCCCTTGAGCTGTTGAGTATGCCCTGTAATTCTACATGATCGCAGCATGCAGTGAATGGAATGAGACTGCACTTAAAGCCATACTTTAACTGCAACTTAACCCCGAGATTATTACGGACATTGGATGCTGTGATGAGATTCCCTGATTGACCTGTCCATCCACCTTGATAACCTGTTGAAGAATTGTCAGGTACCCAAAAATTTGCAACATGGTCACACACAACTCACAGCTGAAACAAGAAAGAAGCACAGAAGGAAGCATCTCTGATTTTATTATGGTGACACAGCTCACTTCGTCACTGACTGCACTGAAGCAAGCATCATATTGAAAGGATTCAGAGAGTTTACCAGCCCAATGAAAACACCAAGTGATAAATCCCTCTCCTCTCCTCTCCTCTCCTCTCATCTCATGCATCTTCTGAAGAACTTCACATCCCACTTTAAAAGCTACCCCAACCTCTCCCACTCCAAGCCATTGATAGGGGACCTATTGGGACCAACTCTGTCTCCTTCACCACTTCACCCAAGTAGGAGCCCTGACCAGGAGATAATTTTAGCCTACATCGCTCCTTCTTCCAAGCTTCCCCTGGCTTAAACAGAAGCATAACCCCCACACTTCCTGGAATGATAAGAATATTGTCCAGTTGCTAGTGTAATACCCATGCCTATCTTGTCTATCCACCTCCACAGTTGAATCACAACAAGATATTCCTAATGAATACTCTGGCCTAGCAGAGGTGTTCAGCAAAACCAAAGCCCAAGGCTTACCACCTCATCAAGTTATGATCAACCTGCTTCCAGGCATTTCTCCCCCAGAGGGCATGTTTACCCTCTGTCACAGGTTGAGCAAACAGCAATGGAAGAATACATTCAGCAAGCCCTAGTCCAGGGCTACATTTGACCCTCCACATCTCTGGCTTCAGCTGGTTTTTCTTTGTGGAAATATCATTACCTACTGTCCCTGGTGCCTGCAGCCTTGGATCAACTATGCCAAGTGCACATAGTCACCAAATTAGCCCTACAAAGCAGATATAATCTGGTGTGGATTAGAGGGGGACAAAAGGAAGACAGCATTTGGCACCTCTAGAGGCCACTACAAGTATCTGATAATGGTGTTTGGGCTCTTTTCAGTGTCATCTGTTTTCCAGAGCTTCATTAATGATGTCCTGAGACATATGCTTGTGCGATACATCATTGCTTACATCAGTGACATCCTGATATATTCCCAGTCGCATGAAAGCCACATTTAGCACATTAGACAAGTTCTATCTTGCCTGCTAGTGCACCAACTATTTGGTAAGGTGGAGAAATGGGAATTTCATTCACACGGATCTCCTATCTGGGTTATGTCATTGGCCCAGAAGAGGTCTCAATGTACAATAAAAAGATCCAGGTGGTATTAGATTAACCCATCCCTTCCACAGTAAAGGAACAATGTATCTTTGGGTTCATAACTTCTACCACAGGTTTATAGGTAACTTACAGCACCCTGATCCACACAAACAGTTTATCACTAAGGTCAACACTTCATAAACTGGGGTCTGCACCATCCTCTCTCAGTGTTTTGATAATGGCCAAGCTCCATCATTGCATTTGTTTCACAAAATCTGAGCCTTGCACAATAAAATGATGACATTGGCAACCAAGAACCACTCACTGTGAAGCTGGCATTGGAAGAGTGGAGCCATTGGCTGGAAGGTTCCATCTTGCCATTCATCCTTTTTAGTGATCATAACAACTTAAAATACCTCAAAACTCCCAAATGATTGAATGTGAGGTAAACGTGTTGGTCATTGTTCTTTGCCTGCTTCGAATTTATACTTTTCTATCATGCTGGCTCCAAGAATTTTGTAGTCACAAATCTATGCTCCAGGACTGTCTGTGCATGATGAGGGAAATGGGCCAAAGAAACCCTGCAAAATGCATGCCCAGAGGACAAGGCCCCACAGCACTACAGAACAATTCATAACCTAGGACATTTCTCCCAGCATCAGGCCATCCAGGCACCCTCCAAACCTTACAACTGCTACAACGTAAATACTGGTGGCCTACAAAGCATACAGATATTAATGAGTTTGTCTTCTCATGTGCAGAGCCTGCCAGGGCTAAGGTTCCATGTGCCTTGCCAGTAGGGAAGCTCCTACCACTATCTATACCGCAACACCCTTGGTCACATCTGTCCAGAAACTTCCTCACCTAACTGCCTGAGTCACAACATAACACAGCCATTTTTTCAATAGTAGACAGATTCTCCAAGTCACTCAGTCTGATCCCACTACCTGGTCTCCCATCTGCCTTTGAAGCAGCAGAGTGATTGTTTAAACATATGTTTCATTATTGTGGCCTACCAGAGGACATAGTGAGTGATCAAGGTCCCCAGTTCATTCTGTCACATCTGCTACATTGTATTGTGTTTCTGGTTTTGAGAACTTCAGTATACATTTTTATATTCCACAAGATCCTCTGAGAACTGCATTTGTGTCCATTCTAGATATAGTAGGGGTTGATCAGAACATAAAAGGGTCCACTCATTACGGCAGACACAATATTGATTAAATACTAGCAGTTTGTTTAAATAACATCTGGATTCAAGGAGACTTTATTGTCATTCGCATCACGGCATGGACAGCAAGGCAATTTTAATAATTTTGCTTCTGTACATGACCACTGTGGATTTTAAATGAATTAATCAACCAAGCAATCTTTGCAACCTTTTGCTTTGTTTACAGCTTTGCACACTCTTGGCATTCTCTCAAGCAGCTTCATAAGGTAATCACCTGAAATGGGATTCCAACAGTCTTGAAGGAGTTCCCAGAGGTGCTGAGCACTTGTTGGCTGCTTTGCCTTCACTCTATGCTCCAACTCATCCCAAACCATCTCAACTGACTGACCTTCATTTCTTAAAGTAATGATGGACTGTCATTTTTCTTTACTTAGTTGAGTCGTTCTTGCCATAATATGGATTAGAACATTACTCAAATAGGTCTATTCACTGTATACCAACTCTACCTCTTCACAACACAACTGATTTTAATAATTTTGTTTCTGTACATGACCACAGTGGATTTGAAATGAATTAATCAACCAAGCAATCATTGGATTTCACATGGAGAAACATGGACAAAAAATGCAAAAAATTTCTTTGTGATGGCTGGATCTACAGCCACACAATTGAGACAGGAACAGGGTAATATCCACCAAGTTTCACCACACTCTCCCACACAAGCATTACATTTATATTTAGTTTTGTAAACATTTATGTTACATTTATATAAAATAAACCCATGCTTGTTTGGTTTAAAATATATTTATTTTCACTTTACATTGTATACTAGAAGAAAGTGTGCACATTTAGTATACATTATCATTATACATTTATTAATTTACTTTCTTTGCATATGAGTTCTTATTAATTTACTTAATTTGCATATGAGTTCTTTAAGTTACCAAGCTTGCTGATCCAGGCCTCCTTCCTGGTTTGAGGCATAAGATGTTGCTGAGAGTGAAGCCTGGTGACATGCAGACACCCCAAAAGAGGACCATACCATCTGCTGAGACAGCAAAGGGGGGATAGGGTTTCTTTGTCTTGAGCATTACACTTCTCTATGGTGTTTCCCCCCTCCTCATTTATAATGGTCTGATCAGCTTGATTATAAGTTCCTTCTCATCTCAGAGCAGAGCACAGAATACAGGAATAATATAGCCATAGTACTTTTGTTTAACTCCAACATGACCAAAGCTACAAAAATTTTCATAAGGCAGCTTGGCTGCTCCATAGCTCCCTCCCCTGCTGTGAAATGACTAGTAAGCGATTAGTGTCCATTGTCTTGGTAATGACTCTCAGTTTGTTTGTAGCACTGACCCCCCCATTTATGGAAAGCATGTACAATACTGTCGAATAAGTCGAAGTCTAGGCAAAAGCAAATGCACGACTAGGCAAAGCAAATTTATCTGTATTGTAAGTTTTATAAACCTATTCAAGTATTATACAGTACAGACCAAAAGTTTGGACACACCTTCTCATTCAATGCATTTTCTTTATGTTCATGATTATTTACATTGTAGATTCTCACTGAAGGCATCAAAACTATGAATGAACACGTAGAGTTATGTACTTAACAAAAAATAACTGAAAACGTTTTATATTCTAGTTTCTTCAAAATAGCCACCCATTGCTCTGATTACTGCTTTGCACACTCTTGGCTTTCTCTCAA
>JAOTRJ010000038.1:25329318-25340148 GCA_028564905.1 Leptodoras praelongus | reverse complement strand
TGGCCACCAGGCTGGTCCAATTTAGCCATGAAACCTCCAACACTAAAATGACAGGTGTTTCAGTTTCATTGTCTAACTCCTGTAAATGAAAAAAATCATTTCGACCAAATCAAAAGAAAAAAAGAAATTTCTTTCCAAGTATTATTTTAAACGAGTAAGGAAGCACAACAGTCTAAATTTTCTTTTCTTACTAGTGCAAATAAAATTATTTACAAATGATTTAAACCATAAATAAGTCTCAGAACAAGTGTATTACATAGCCAGGGGGAAAAATAGTTTGGAAACCAGGTCCAGGAGGATAATTCAGAAACATGTACTCTAAAGATTAGATAAAACTCTGAGTTTGTTAAGCCTGGGGTCAGCGAAACTCTGGGTTTTCAACTAAAACTCAGTCAGTTACCAGGGTTACCATGGTAACTTGCTCTGCGACCTTTCTTTAATAAGCCCAGAGTTTCTCCTTTTTCCTTTTTCAGTGTGGCGTCTATACAGACGACGACTTCTCACAAAACCAACATAAAAACCTTACGCTCCCTGGACTTTTTTTTATACTAAGCTTTATAAAGCAGCCTATATGTAGCGTAATGTGTTAAAGCATGTATACCGTACACTGCGCATATATTTTAATGGTCCTAGTGATAATTCATTGTATATGATAGTTAGTTTCATCCTCACAATCTGATTGGTTCTGAAGCATTCTAACCGTGCTGATAGACTGATATATATATATATATATATATATATATATATATATATATACACACACACACACACACACACACACACACACACACACACATACATACATACATACAAAAATACATCATAATACAAAAGATGGAAACGCCTGACTCTGGTATTCTTTCAAAATGGCTTTAATAACATAGAAATTCAGAATTTGTGAAGATCTGATGAAGGAGGGATCTCTGGCTTGGAGTACATCAACATTAATAAATATCATTAGTCTTTATTTCTGGACAAAAGGAAACAACACACAAGCGGCTGGGAGAGGGAACGTGTCCTATTTCGTATGCACTCTAACGCTGTTCCAGTTTTGCTTTAAAAAAAAAAAACAAAAAAAACCCACACACTCTCTGGAAAGGTTTGATTTTTTTAAACAGTGATTTAGTTACTGTTACAGATCGTTACTTTCTGGAAACGTGTCTTCACTGGCGCAAAACTGTGTACGTACGTCCGCACATGCGTGCGTGCGCACGGACAAACGTACGGCTGTAATAATATTGTCTATTTAATACAACATGAATAAACTCATTTGGCTTTGACACGAAGGAAACGGAACGAATGAACTTGTGCGGCCAGACGACTCCGGCGAGAGGCTTTCGGGAGCGTGTTGCTAATCCGACCTAACCTAAGAAAGCGTTAAAGCTCTAAAGAGATGCACGTTTCTGAAACTCTGACACGTGAGGATCATGGCACTGAAGGAGACGGCAGTTTGGATCATGAATGTGAAGAGGCGAAAGATGAGCTCTGCTCTCTCTCTCTCTCTCTCTCGTCCAGGACCGAGAGGCCGGAGCGCTCGTTTCTTATTAAGGCAACTACTGACAGAACTGACAAGGAACGCTCATGAGCATCTGACGCTGCTATTTAACATAAATAATGCCGTGCACATGTCGACACATACAGCATGTTTACCTTCTAACACTGACTTCTTAAAAAAAAAAACAAAAAAAACCCCCAAACAACCCGGTGCAACGGTTCACCTGGAGCTTGGTTTGGATGCACCGCCGGGTTACTCTTCTACAGCACCAGCTGGACGCCTGTACCAGCCTCGGACCATAACAGTACCTACAACTACAGACTCCATGAATCCATTATCCTTGTTCTATACATTGAATTAGACAGTATAGACCTGTTCCAAGTCCAAAGTGATATGAGAATCGGGGAAAATGAGGAAAGCGCGCCCTCAAGTGGTCAGACGTTGCGGGCGACGGCTGTTCGGCATGACGTCACCGCAAAAGCTTCAGGAGCATTTAGCAACGAGGGATCACTTTTCCCCGCCGGGACACGTTTGCTCAGTCACAAGGCCTTATTCTGGGCAGCAGAACAACAGGTCAGACATTTTCTACACATATGGCACTGCTCACAGTATTATTCACATCAGTAATAAAAAAAAATGGAGGAAAAATCTAATGAAATTCTGACGTACAGGAATGCAAACTGAAAATCAGGAACAGCCATTTCCACCTTCTATATATATATATATATATATATATATATAAGTAACTTTATAGGCTTGATTTTAAAGTGACAGTATCGGAGCACAAACTGGTATACGGTGTGAACACGCGCACACACATTCACCTTGATGTACAATATTGAAGAAATACAGTCATCAGAATACAAAATAAAAACTGATCTGAAAACAAAGCTTCACTACTTCACATGGTGCAAACAAAAATACTGAGCTAGGAATCAGGAATCAGGAATCTTGCCATGGCAGAAAGGAAACCTGCCAGATCTTCGTCTAGCGTTTCCTTTCTGGTGAACAAGGTTGTACCTACAAGCTTCATATTGTGGAAGTACCTGCTATGCCAGTGCAATGTCTCGGAGGGGAAAAAAAAAATGACAGAGGATGAAAGAGCACGTACATGTGAAGATTAATTTCCTCCAGGGCTTTAGAAGCTAGTAATTTAGCCATTTCACTTTGTATAACACACACACGCACACACACACACACACACACACACACGAGCCGAGATCCGAGGAAAGACGCGAAGAATCGTTCGAAGACTTCAGAGTAGTCGTTCAGTGCTTCTTGTCCTGAATAAGAGAATACGGAGGCATTTCATTTCCCGTTCAATACTGATAAGAGTCTCTGCGTGGATGTACAGTATTCCTGAGCAAAAGAGGGAACGCCGAGGGAAACCGTCCCGGAACGCCGCTGTCCCGTCTCCGTGCCGAGCCCACGCACCGTAACCCTGTAAACCGCCGCTCAAACGTTCGAGTTCGAGGTTTTCCGCGAGCAACGTGTTCGTTCACATACTTTTGCTCGTTCGCGTACGGTGACAGGAGTGCGACGTCTCGGAACATCTGGAACACGGAAACATAAGCGGTTCTGAAGGTTTGGGGAGGGAAGAAAAAAATAATAATAAAATGACATGACGGAAGCCAGCCTGGGTCCAGAGCCGCACAAGCTGCTCGCAATTTCAAGTAATGCTACATAATCAGTTTCAACCGAACAGATACTGTCACTTTAAAACAGGTTAAACACAAATATTCACAAATATACATTTAAGGCTTAATTGTTTAGCACTAACAAGAGTAGCAGCAGTAAAGCACTTCTGAATTAAAAAAAAAAAAAAAAACAGTAATAATAATAATAATAATAATAATAATAATAATAATAATTTCACTTTCAACAGTTTCAGACAAAATCAGAGCGATCTGAAGTCCTGATTCGACACAGAAACTGTATTTCCTTCGAACAAAGCTCGTCACTTTGTGTCCAACGCCCCACTGACGTGTTAGAGAATGCTAGGAAGAAGAAGAAAAAAAAAAAAAAAAAAAAAGAAAAAAGCAAGCAATATAGTAGAAACTAACTAAAGTTACTACAGTTTCACAGTTAGTCACAAAATTTTGATTAAAATAAAGTTTTTCCATTACCGTCAACCTAATTGTAAGTAAGTACTACAGTAATTCTCAAGTTTAAATTAATACTGTGAAACCATGAAAACATTACATTTTAGACTAAGCCATCAATGAAAATCTCAAACCATGACATCTATTCACAAAAGTCTGCTAGTATTAAAACTGGACAGTTCAAATCAAACTATCAGAGCTAGTTAAATCAAATTATGGCAATCTCAGAGCTTTAAATGGTTCTACACATTTTTATTTCCGTTTTGCACTGACCTGTAGGTGGCTCAAAGTAGGCCTCCTGCTCCTCCTCAATGGGCTCGGTGTCATTGTGTGCAGTGCGTTTGTGCATGGCTAACGTGGAGATCTGCTTGTAGGTCTTCCCACAGTGGTTGCAGTTATACGGCTTGCAGGGAGTATGGACTACATGGTGCTTGTAGAGACTGGAGTACTCAGTAAAGCGCTTATCACAACCAGGCACAGTACACACATATGGCTTCTCACCTACAGAATGCAATCAAAATTTTATGCACTATTGAATGATGTTTTCCAAAGATGTTGCTTTAATACTCATCTTTATGAAGTGATAGAAAAATGTAGGTACCTGTGTGAATCCTCATGTGGTTTTTGTAGTTGGTGGCACTGGCAAAGGCTCTTCCACAGTTGGGTTCAGAGCAGTAGTACGGCCGCTCACCAGTGTGTGTTCGGATATGAACCTTTCGAATATTTGAGGTGGTGAAAGATCTCCCACAACCTTCAAATGGGCACTTGAAAGGCTTCTCCCCTACAAATGCAATCATGTATGAAACTTAGACCACTAAACCTTTTACAACATACAGCTGTGTAAAAAACAAAGTACACCCCCTTTGAAATCTATGGTTTTACAGGACATCAGGACATAATAAATATGGTCCATAGAATGTCTTAAATTTAGGTAAATACAACCTCAGCTGAACACCACCACCACAGATTCCACCATGTCATTATTTATTTAACAAAAATAAAGCCAAATGGAGAAGCCATGTGTGAAAAACGAAATACACTTCTACTGTAATTCAACAAATTCAAATTCATTCTTCTTGGCCGCTTATTCCTTTTCAGGGTCACGGGGGAGCCGCTGCCTAGCCGGCACACATAGGGCGCAAGGCAGGAACAAGCCTAGACAGGGCGCCAATCCATCGTAGGGCACACACACTCACGCACTCGTGCACACACTCACACTAGGGCCACTTTAGAGACGCCAGTCAACCTAACGTGCGTGTGTTTGGACTGTGGGAGGAAACCGGAGAACCCAGAGTAAACCCACGCACACACGGGAAGGGCAATTTGCTGGTCTTTTAACAAAATGCCAAGGGAGAAAGACATGAGCAATGATCTCAGAGAAGCACTTGTTGCTGCCAACCAATCTGGGAAGGGTTATAAGGCCATTTCCAAACTATTTGTTCAGCATCCTACGATGAGAAAGGTAACCGAGAAGTTGAAAACATTAAAGTCACTTGCCAATCTTCCCAGGAGTGGACATCCAGCAAATTCACGCCAGACTGTGGTCAGACTGTGCAATGCTCAGAGAAATTGCAAAAAAACCAAAAGGTACATCTCAGACTCTACAGGCCTACTGTTGATAGCAGTTTAGAAAAAGACTGAAAAAAATAATGGCTTGTTTGGAAGGGTTGTCAAGAGAAAGCTTTTTTTGAATATCTTATTTCAAAAAAAGAACATAGCAGCAAAGCTTAAGTTTGGAAAGTTGCATCTGAAAAACAAGACTTCTGGAACAATGTCCTTTCGGCAAATGAGACCAAAGCAGAGATGTCTGGTTTTTGCCAAACACAACCAAATGCAGCATATCAGCACAAACACCTCATACCAACTGTCAAGCACAATGTTGCAGGGGTGATTTGTAGCCACAGGACCTGGGTACCTTGCATTTGTTCAGTCAACCATGAACTATATACCAAAGCATACCCGAGTCATATGTGAGGCCATCTATCTAACAGCTAAATCTGGCTAAAATCTGGTCATGCAGCAGGACAATGATTCCAAGCACACCAGCAAATCAAATGCTGTGTCAAGATCTTAAGAGAGCTGTTCATAAATAGATGGCCGCAAACGTCTGAAATTAACTGAAGCGATGTTGTGAGACTGAGTCATACAGAAAACAACTGCTTCAAGTTATTGCTGCTAAAGGTGTTGATTCATGGGGTGTACTTAGTTTTTTCCACACATGGCTTCTCCATTTTGGCTTCATTTTTGTTACATAAATAATGACATGGTGGACTCTGTAGTGTGCTGTTCATCTGAGGCTGTATTTACCTCATTTTACTTCTAAGGACCAGATGTTTTCTTATATCATATTTAAAACCATAGAATTCACAGAAAGTGTACTTTGTGTTTCACAAGACAGTTAAACATGCAATTATTGGATAATCACTGTTTAAATGCTTTATTGGCTTAGGCAGTAGACTGTCTACAGACAACGCACCAGTGTGTGTTCGTGTATGTTTCTGTAGGTCTCCAGATGTCTTGAAAGACTTAAGGCAGTTGAGCTCCTGGCAGCGATATGGTTTTTCACCAGTGTGTGTTCGAACATGACTTTTTAGGCCATATCCTGTTGGTTAACATAAAATCAGTATGAGTAATTGTGCAGAAAAAGAACAAAACGCATTAAGGTGCGTCTGCATGTGACACATCACCTGTCGCAAACTTTTTTCCACATCCTAGATGATCACATATGTAAGGTTTATCCCCAGTATGTGATCGTTCATGTACCTTTTCAAGAGAACCAAATGACACATTCAGTTTAAATATCATAATTAATACACCAATAAAAATGCTAAATAAAACAGACCTTATAGCTGTTCCTGCTTTAATGTTTTTACACTCTAAGCAAACAGTCATAAAGCCATAAATCATTACTTTTAAATGATGTGCTGTTGTGTAAAGTTTTCCACAGCCCTCATGTTCACAGCGAAAGGCCTTTTCTCCAATATGCTGCACTCTTGGAGACCTGGCCTCCTGACCCTGGAGTACAATCTGAACACACAGGACATACCAGTCACACAAAAACACATAATATATGATTCCCAAGGTCCAAAAAGGTGGCAAAACTGATCAGAAACAACACGGAAGACTGCACCTGCATATGCACACTGCCATCAGCTTCACCTCTACTAAGCAGCCCTGTGCCACATTCTGTTCCCTCCATCTGAAAGAGCAGTTCAGGTATATTAGAACTGCTTCAGAATTTTAGCAGTGACTTCACATTAATACAAGAGGTTTTTTTTGGTGAGAGGTGTAATTGCAACCTTGGCAGAATACTGTTCCAGCACACTGATGGTGTCAGGGTCAATAGTGCCCTCTGCTTGCAAGTCTGCCACAGTGCCATCAGCCTGAATAGCCAGAATGGTGCTGGACTGGGGCATGTGCTGGATGTAGGCAGTTGTGCCATCTTCCAGCTGGACAGCCTGTAGTCCACCCTGGTCGTATGTTTCTGAAAATAATTATATGCATTTTTATTTTATTATTGCAGACTTTAGTCAAACATGCAGTATTTAGTACATTTGTTTGGGCAGATGTACAGACTTGGCTATGTACATCCAAGTCAATTACAGTGGGAACATAATTTAAGTGTATAATAGGTTTGCACAATGCAAACTGACTACTAGAAGACAGCTCAGAAATGCTTCACGTGTATAATGAATTCTGTATATTTGGGTCAAAGAAGAAAATAATAAATGTCAGTATATACTAATGTTTCTAAGTTTTTCATATAAATTACACAAAACAGTAACTACTTGTACCTTTGGGTGCATGAATGTATGCCGTTGTCCCATCCTCCAGTTGCACAGTTTGGCCATCCTCCAGTCTAAGACCTTCTCCGGCTTAAAGTTTCATGGAGGTTAAGAGATATGGTATGAGTCATTAAGGAGATGTAAAGTATGAGTATGCTGCATAATAAATGAATCATAAATAAAAATACAAATAAGTGAATAACCTGAGTTAATTTTAGGCCTGTGCAAGGTACCTGCTTTTGGCATTGGTAGGTGTTGCACATACGCTGCAGATCCATCCTCCAAGTGGATCACCTGCCCTTCCATTATCTTATCTTAAAAATAATATGAAATCAATAAAAATAAAAAAATAAAAATAAAATCAACAAAGCTTATATATATATTTTTTTTTTTCCCTACACCTGTAATATGCATATGTAATACTTATATAAAGATATTAGGATAGTGATATTATCCTATTTCTATACCTTTAGGGCTGTGTTGTATGTATGCAGTGGAGCCATCTACCAGAGTCACTGCCTGCAAACTCACTGCATCCATTGCCTCAATATGGTCACTGTCTGCAAAACAAAAGTCACACATTACACACCTGTGCAGGAATGAACAAATGTAACTCACATAAAACAAATGTTGGCCCACCTGCAACTGTCACAGCCTCAGTGAGGCAGAGGGTGACCTGCTGTGGGTCACCATCAACACTTTGGAACTCCATGCTCTGGGTGTCCCGATTCACCTGGGCCAAGAGCATGGTCTACCTGCGCAAAACATCCAGTCCACAGTTTTACATTTGTAGCTTGACGTGCTTGTAAATCAGTGTTCATGTTTTAATGTACATTTTAAATCACAAGTTAGTGATGAGCAACAAGGATTTAAAGGCAATGCAGGGTACACTGGGATTTCTGTCTTATATCGACGTTCACTCATATTAAACGTGCACAGTATCTGGAATTGGAGGACGCAGTGGCATTGTGAGTAGCATCACCACCTTATAGCTCCAGGGTCCAGGCTTGGGTTACTGTCTGTGGAGAGTTTCACATATTCTCTCCACATATTTGCACCTTTCCTCCCACTGTCTGAAAAATTACAAGTTGTCATTTTGGCTATCTAACTTGCCCATAGCTGTGAATGTGTGTATGCAGGACTGGAGGCCAGTTTGCAGTGAATTTGCTCATCTGGAGCCCAGTGTTCCTGTGATAAACTCAGGATCACCAAGACTCTGACCATTACATAAGATTAATGAATGGATATCCATAACCAATTTTCAAAATAAATCTATGACAAATATTTAAACTGTAGAAATGTTAAACGTTCTCCAAAAAGAGCTTTACAGGAATAATAAACCTATAGTGGTTTCTGTTTTGTTTAGACAGAGGTGTCATTTTAACTTAAGGCTTATGATCAGATACGCCACTTTCTCAAGAAGCCATTACCTGTACATATGATACTGAAATAACACTCCGTTTTAGAAAATGTCAACCATAAGTGTGTATTCTCAGCGGGTCGTGAGTTAAACATACATAATTCTCCTAAAGCATATCAAAACTAAAGTCTTCATGTCAATTTTCTAAGCTTTGAGTCCTAACGCCGAGAAAGCGCTGTTTTCTGATCCGCGCCTTTCCTAGCTCGCTAACCACTTTAGCCTAGCTGTTACTAGCCTAGCATCGTTTTTTTTCCTAGATAACTCAGTCCTGCCATGAGAGAATGTGTCGGAAATATAGATTCAAATAGAAATATGTTAAGATATCTTTTTTTTGCATTAAATGAGTAGAAAGGTAGTCAAGCAGTTCTCATAAAACACCCGGTTAGCTACGTAGCTAATCAGTTGCCAGCTTGCTATGCTAGTTTGACATGTTAGCAAAAACGCTAAAACGTTCAGGTTTTAGATTTAACATCTGCACGAAGCTTACGTTTCGATTCAGCGTTAAAGCAGTTTGTCATCCAAAACGATACATTTGAGTGCCGCAGTTATTAAAGTTTAAATGTTATGCTATAAACGCGAGATGCTGTAAGTAAGCACTCCGGCTCCGTTAACTTGGAAGAAACACAACAGGAAGGTTAACAACGTTGTAACCGATAAGAACACCGTGTCCAGTTGCCTCTAATAAATAAAACATTGTTTCCCGGTGCATGTGAATTGTTTTTATTGATAACAGGCTTTCTCCGGAACTTCCACGACATTTCCATCAGCGTCTTCTCCCGCTCTGCAGTGACCGAGGAAATAAGGCACACTGGGTAAAAACACATTTATATACTAACCTCCAAAAAATTTCCAACAATCCCTTCGTTCGACCGCCATGCATCAGGGCAGGAAACGCTCTGCAGAGAGCACAACCCCGGAACATGAATAATCGCGTGACGCTTGCCAGAGGGCGGGATGTAGTCCAGCACTGCCGTCACTCGATAGGCTCTTCAACACAGACAGCCGTTTATTCTTGCGTTTTGATTGGCTGGGATATTTTTAACGCCGTAATAGCAGAGTGTATTCAGAATCAGGGGCACCATGATAACGCTATTCTGGTCTGTTGCTCGTATTGTTTACCGATTAATGATCACGAGGGTTAGCTAGGTACGCAAGGATAATATATTTTTATTTTCCGACTAGTCCACGGAGCTGTTTCCGAACGTTTTTCCGTTTGCAGTTGTGAAACATCCTGGTAATGCTTGGTGAACAACAAAAAGTTGTTCCTGTTTTAAATGCGTGTCCGCGGCCATTTTGAATTGCATGTTGGTCCTAAGCAGTGAGGTTGTATGGGCAATGCAGTGCACGCGACTAATTCCGTGCAGATCTATTTTGTATTAAATGTGTACAATATCTGTAACTGACTCTTTTTTTTAAATATGTGAATGCTTCAAATTTATAATAATAGAAATATATTTAATAGAAACATTCAGCAGAAACATGCAACATGTAATAAATTGATATTCCAATAACATCAATTATAATCTGACAGTTTTCGTATGGTATTACAAAAATCATTAAAAATTTTTATTAAAAACAAATTCCCCTCTCTGCTTTTAGCAAAAGATGTCATTTTTTATTTATGGCCTATGACCTGTTAATCACAAACATGTTGATATCTGATCATCACATAATATCCATGGAGTTGGGGGGGCTGTTTGTGGAATGAATAGTGCATCTTAAAAAAGTAGAATATTGTAGGAAAAGTTCATAATTATTTAATAAATTTTAACTGTTATATTGTACATTCATGACATATGAAGTGACATATTTCTAGCTTTTTTGTGTTCATTTTGATCATTATGCCTTACAGCTCATGAAAGTGTACAGCTAGTACTAGCTATACAGCTAGTGTGTGAATGCAAGTGTGAATGTGTGTGTGTATATGAGCCCCTGTCTAGGGTTGGTTCCGGCCCTTGCGCTCAGAGTTGCCGGCTGGGCACCGGCTCCACCGTGACCCCGTAACTGGGAATAAGTGGTACAGATAAT